>CAXAKX010000228.1:0-13422 GCA_963969525.1 Ontholestes murinus
TGTCAGCTTTCCGTGAAGACAATATTGTTTGATAATGCTTTATTTTTAATAGATTTAGCTGTAAATGATTCTCTATTGTTATATTTTTGATGTTTGGTATTTTTTATGGTTTTTGTAATATTGTATTTTTCTTGTAAATCATTATTAAATTTATTTAAGATTAATTCGGTTTTCTACGGCTGAAATTTTCTATATCTTTTTGACTAATATTAATATTAATATTAAGTCAAAGAATTTATGACAACTAACAATTTTATACCTATTAAACAAAACCCGACCAAAAAATTCCAACAAGCAATCAGAAAAACATTGAATAATATTAATTATATTTTATCAGATAATGAAAAATATTTTGCTATTAATATGAATCCACAACCACCTAAATTATATGGTCTTATAAAACTTCACAAAGTAAATAATCCAATAAGACCAGTAGTATCTTATACTAATGCACCATGTGAAGTAATAGCAAAAAAACTCAACTCCATTCTGATTAAATACTTGGAATTTAAACCTAAATTTTCAATAAAAAAACAGCATGGAACTTGTTAATAATATTAAAGATATTAAATTACCACCTAATTCAAAATTCGTGTCATTTGATGTAACAAATCTATTCACAAACGTCCCTCCAATAGAAATAAAACAACTAATAAAAAACCAACTCTTTTCAAAGAACGTAAATCCAGTAATAATAAATGAAATATTATCCCTGTTAGATATTTGCATTCATCAAAATTATTTACAATTTGAGGAACAGACTTACTCTCAACCAGATGGTCTAGCAATGGGAAACCCTCTAAGCCCTTTAATGGCAGAAATTTTTATGGATAGCATAGAAAAGAAAATATGCAAATTGCCTCAATTTACAAATTGCCTCTATTGGTGGAGATATGTTGACGATGTATTAGTTGCATTCACTGGCACGGATAGAATTTTTAAATAGCTTTTTAAAGGAAATAAACCTTCAACACGAAAAAATTAAATTTACTATAGAAACCGAAATACACAACACAATAAATTTTCTAGATCTGACCATAATAATAAACAATAATAAACACGATTTTTCAATCTATCATAAACCAACGCACACTGATACGACAATAAATAATAATTCTTTTCACCCCATCCAACATAAATTATCTGCTTATCGATCCATGATTCACCGAGCATTTTCAATACCAATGACAAAACAAAATTTTGAAAAAGAAATCAACATAATTAAATATATTGCGGTTAGAAATAATTTTAAATTAGAAACAATAAATAAATTAATCATAAACAAAGAAAAAGAAATCATTAATAAATTAATATTCCCCATAACGAAATGCAAGGATGAAAATTATGGATCAATAACATATAATGGCTATTTGAGCCAAAAAATCAGTAAATATTTAAGAAAATTAAAAATAAATATTGCATTTAAATCTACTAACACCTTATCAAAAATCATAAAAAACAATAAGGATAAAACTAAAAAGGGTCAACGCTGTGGAGTTTATCTGCTTAATTGTGCTGATTGCCCGAAGTTTTATATAGGACAAACTGGAAGAGCATTCGATGATAGAATAAACGAACATCAAAAAGCGTTTATTCACCAGAAAAATACCTCTACATATTCAAACCACCTGATTGAAGAAAACCACCGCTTTGACAACAATTTTAAAATCCTCCACATTTCCAACAAAGGACGGAAACTAAATTTATTGGAAAATTTAGAAATAAATAAAAATATTCACTCAGGGAATTTGCTGAACGATCAACTGGAACTCTCCAACTCCCCCCTACTTAAGTTAAAGAAAAATACACCCTCCACCCACACTTCTGAAATCTGTATATAATGTAAATAAGTTTGTAAAAATTTCTGTATTATATTTCTTCACCTGAAGAAGCTACAGTGTAGCGAAACAATTGTAGTGAGTAAAATAAAAAGTTGAAAATCATCAATAGTTTACTATTATTATTATATTAAGTGATAATGGATTTTCAAAATATAAGTGCCTCAACAATCAACGTGATTGTTTGTTACTACAAAATGATCTTACTGCTGTTAATAACTGGTGCCGTTTAAATAATTTGTATTTCAATACTGGTAAATGTAAATCAATTACCTTGTCTCGTAAGAAATTGCCACACGATTCTAATAATCTCCATAAAAGATCGGGATTATATTTAATCATAAATTAAGTTTCGAGGAACATATACGTTACATTTGCAACCGCGCCGCCAAAATGTTGGGTTTTATTAAACGAATGTTTAGGGATTTATCACCTCATTCCTTTAAAATCCTATTGTTTTCATTTATCCTTTCTAACTTAGAATTCTTCTAAGCTTCTTGTATATGGTCTCCGTTTCGAACTTCATTCATTAAACAAATTGAAACTGTACAGAACAAGTTCCTGATATCATTCTTATTTAAGATTGGCAATGTAAATAATCTAGATCTTAACGAACTCAGGTCGAGCTTAAATATCGCACATATCTGTTGTAGGAGATTTTATATGGAAATGTCCACCATATTTAAAATTATCTGTGGTTTAATTCAATGTCCACAGCTCCTCTCTCAAATTCGCTTTTATGTAAAAACAGATAGTCTTTCTGTGTGTCATCCGCCACTGTTTCGTGTACCTTTCCATAATACTAACTACAGCTTCAATAATCCTTTATCCCGTTTTATGCGCAAAGCTAACACAATTTCCTTAACTCCAAATTTGAACCTCTTTTCAAGCTCATACTCACATCTTGTCCGTACACTTAAATAATCCTAATCATAATCTGTCTATATTATAATTTTTTCTTTTTGTATTACTATTTTTTGTTACTGTAACTTTTTTATAGATGGTATATCCGTTAATAAATTTATTATTATTATTATAAAAGTGATTATGATATTTCCAATAAGTTTGCGACTTTTTTAGGGCCTTAAATATTTCCTCTAATAGTACTAATAATACTATTATTGCAAGCACGCAATATCAAAACAAATTGCTTTATCCCAGCGTCTGAGAGTGAAATAATTTCTGTTTTACTATCACTGCGTAACTAAATTGTTTAATATCGGCTTTCTAAACTCCATAAATGACTGGATAGTATCATACCTCAGAGAAAGAGGATATAGAGGAAAATGCAAGGAATCACTGTTAGACATATTTACAATCAATATGGAAACTCCTCAAGGGAGTATACTACGCCCACTAATATTTTTACTTTTTGTAAATGACTTGCCGAATCACATAACTGATGAAGAAGTCTTTATGTATGCAGATGATACTGCGGTCCTAGTTTCTGCTGAGACATTAGGTGAGGCAAAAAGCAAAATATCTTCAGTTATGTCTCAATTTAACGAATGGTGTAAACTAAATAAATTAATTATAAATATTGTAATAAATCAATCAAAAATGACAGCATTACTTTTTAATGTAATAATAATTTGATAAAAACATCTGAATCCATAAAATATTTTTGGTTAATAATTTATCAGTGTTTACAATGGAACAAACATATAAACTTCACGTGTGGTTAGGTAAATAAGTCATATTATTTAATATCACGACTCAAAAATTAGCTTAACCCTGATTCTATTTTAACTGTATATTATGCCGTAGTATACTCGCATCTAAATTACAATATAACATTGTGGGGGTTGTCTAGTGGTTTCTTAATGTTTAATATTAATTACGCCGAAACTTCTAGAAACAAATTTATTAAATATAAAATACTAATACTACCATGTATATACATTTTAAAAAAATATTTATTTCATTCACAGTAATAGAACCAAATTTACAAAATTTAGCGATGTTCACGAATACGCGACTCGAATCAGCGGAAAATTAGTTGCATATAAATTTAAACACACCTACTTTAAAATAGCACCTTGCAAATCAGGAATCGATTTATATAACAAACAGTCGTACTCAATGATGTTAGCGTTGTCAATGACATTAAAATTAAAATAAAATAATATCTACACCAACAAGCTTTTTATAGTGTTGCCAAATTCATAAATAGCATAGGTAACTATGAAGTATCAAGCTAAACCATTTCGGCTAATTTGTAAATTTTATTTATGTATTAGTTAATTATTGTATTATGTTAGCTATTATCATTAACTATATTTTAATTTTTATTGTATTTTGACGTGTCTAAGGCCAATAAATGTCTTATTCTTAATAAAAAGTCAAACAAGTGCATAAACAGAGGCAAACATTTGTAAACACAGATGAAGCCCCGTTTGTTTCGGATTTACCTATAATCTGCATTTGTAATCAATTATATATGTGTTTTTAGTTTAAAGTATTCACAAGTAATGAATACTGGTACTTATAAAAATAATAAGTGTAGAAATTTTTTTCTGATCATTTGATATCTGGTATTTGATCTTAAATTTTGATTTTTTAAATAAAAAAATAATATATAATATATATAGTAAAGTACATTGTAATTCTGCAGTAATTCTGTATACTGTTCGAACACAAATAATTAACTCTTTGAATATTTACAAAAGCTGAAAGATGTTTAAATTCCCATTTAATGAGCAATTATGGTTGTTGTTAGTTTAAACAAGAACGCTCTCTCAAATAACAGAATAATGAGCCTTTAATTAAGTTCAGCACAATATTGCAGATTACAAAGGAAATACTAATTTGGTATTAATGATACGGACTGCAAATTACCTTGAAATTCAATAGAGATTAATAATTACCGGAAAAATTTATAAGAGTTTGCACGATTACTCGTAATTAAAAAAAGTAAAAATTATGTCCTATGATTTTTATTCATTTTATCCAGTGTAAAATGTGATATGAGTATTTTCCTTATGTTATTTAAATATTATCGAAAATATTATAATTCAAATTATTAAAGTTTAAATGCAGGCGAATGTTCTTCAATACTAACATAAATGCGATTTGATAATTTATATATTATTTTTCTAAAACGAATAGGCATTAATACAAGTAGATATATGTTATCTAGCATATATTTACTTCAAATAAGGAATTTGTAGTATATATTTTGTGTTTTCTCCAGTGCAAACAATCGTCGATAAACATATAGCCGACAAATGTAAATTGGGCTGGAGTGGATTCAGAGTTATAGGCTGCTACTTGCAATAAGCCATTAAATTGAATTATGTTTTAAAATAGTTTTTACAATATATTCACGTTCATTTATTTATGTTTACACTCAATCGTATTTGATCCAAAACATGTTTTGTTTTAACATAGTCCTCAATATCGAGTTGAAAGTGTTCATAGATATACGAATATGGTTCAAGTCCGTATCTGTTATTATTTTATGTTTACTATAATCAAGATTGTTTTGTTAAAGTTATCAATTATTTCGCTTGTAAGTGATATTTGTTGATAGAAATCTCCGAAAAATATTATTTTGGTAATTTTATAAATCAATAATGGCTTTATGGTAATGAGCTGCTTTGTTTGCATGAAAATTACGTGAAATTAATATTTAATCTATAAAATAATACATAATTTATAATTGATTAATGAGGCGTTAACTTCGCAAAATTAAACAAAAACGCTTACTTTGTTGATATCATACTTAATTTACACATAATGTATACCTTAAATTAAGTATATAAAAAGTAAAATCTGTTCAGTAAATTATTTACCTTTTCAATACAGTTTACTAGGAAGACATCAATGTATTGTACATTTGTGCAATCATAATAACTAAAAGAAATATATTTTATATTTATGAATAACCAACAAGACAAAATATTTTCGCAAACAGGAATCCCCATTACTTTTTTATTATTTTGCTACATATATGTACAATTTAAACTGATTCCCCTTTTTTTCATTCTGCAGAAAAAATATATTTTGTGCGTTAATATTTAAAAAGGTAAACGTTCCCGTGAAATTAGGGATACGAAAGCAGAGAACAAAATTGCCTGTTACGCCACCCTTAGCATACTTATTTATGCAAATACTTACGGTGAACTGTACCTTTTATGTACCTGTCATAAAAGAGTTCATCGAAATGTAAAATTTTTCAGAGCATTGGTAATTGTTGTTTACATCATTTTAACACGTTTTTTTATATGGTTTAAAAATTCGTTTAACTGGCATATGATAAATACGTCTAAACATTTTGATCCCAAAAATACTTGCCCACTGATTAAAATATAATCATTTAATCTATAGAAAACGGCAAAGGGTCATGTACTCAAAGTTATATATAAGTTACTGTGTATTAGACCTAATGACATATCAGTACACAACCTAATGTAGTAGGTATTACTTCTTATATCCAAAACATACAAAACTATAATAAAATTATAATAATAGTATATTATTCAACGAGTGGTAAGGCAATAACTCACGCGGATGAAATTTGCCGCTAGGCTAGAAGCTTTGTTAATTGCACAAACTTTTAAATTTCTTTGCTAGTGGGTAGGGTTTCCTTATAACTTTAGCACTTACCACAGTGAAATTTTGTTTTAAGACTCGTCCCATATATCTGGTGTGGTATATTTACTAAGTTTTAGGTGTTGGTCATACACAGAGATTTCATAAAATGTGTAATACACTTACTTTGAATTTGAGCCACTTAATTTTCATTCCAGTTACTAACTTTGATATATCTTTATTTATATTATTTACTTATATTTATTTTTGTTTGCTAGAATTTATTAAATTTACTGCAATAGGTAACCCTTTGTTCCCTTTCCTGCCTTATTTATTTCCTAGCATAAATTTCACATATATATCAGAAAAACAATTACAACACTAATCCATTTTGTGAAACTATATTAAATTATAAATTTACAAAACTAGAAATAAAGAAAAATCGACTAGAGAATATACCATATGCCAATCAGTTTCTTATTAGGAGAATGATAAAGAATATCCTTTTAGAAAAAGAAGAAAACTAAGACTTCCAAGGCGTCTTCATCGTTCAATCTACTTCAATGTTTGAGTACTGTGGTACACAAAATTAATATTTATAAGCTAAATCATTTTACAATGTAATGTATTTATTGATATGATGAATTTAATTCTCATTTTATCCGTGGTGAAACAGTTTCATGTAAATCAGAAAGTTAAACAAGTGTTAACCCTCTAATTAATAAAAATTATTTACAAAAAATAAAACACAATATAAGATATTAAAAGTAAAAATAAACGACAAATTTGTATATACAAATGAAATATTAAAATTTCTAGTGCAGTGTTAATGATAATAATTAATATTGAGAGTAATAAATCTCTATGAGCATTACTGCACTAATGTTTTACATAATAATGTAAAAACTCCAGCTAACAGTTAAAACAACTACTCCCCGTACTAAAGCACCGCCAGGCATTGAATGATATAACTGTTAGCTGTCGTTACATGTCTAAAATAATATTCAGCACTATGTAACAGTTATATCATTCAATGCCTGGCGGTGCTTTAGTACGGGGAGTAGTTGTTTTAACTGTTAGCTGGAGTTTTTACATTATTATGTAAAACATTAGTGCAGTAATGCTCATAGAGATTTATTACTCTCAATATTAATTATTATCATTAACACTGCACTAGAAATTTTAATATTTCATTTGTATATTTAAATGCCGAGAGCGGGCCTTTTTTTTGTCCGTGGTGATATCGTTTTTTAAACGCGCCTCGAAAATCGAAGATCGGCAATGTTTCAATTCTAACTGGAATTGATTCATTCTCGTGGCGGCCTTCCAACAGGAAGGACGCACGTAATTACGACATAGCTGCACTGATGAGCTGTGATACAGCGAAACACGTGTCTGCAGATTGTCTTACATAACACTTTTCGAGACGCGGTTAAGAAACGATAACACCACAAAATTGTTACATAGTGCTAAATATTATTTTAGACATGTAACGACAGCTAACAGTTATATCATTCAATGCCTGGCGGTGCTTTAGTACGGGGAGTAGTTGTTTTAACTGTTAGCTGGAGTTTTTACATTATTATGTAAAACATTAGTGCAGTAATGCTCATAGAGATTTATTACTCTCAATATTAATTATTATGACAAATTTGTATATTAGAAGACGAAAACACTACATGCTGATGATGTCTCGGGCAATGCAAAAAAAGTTGCAACAAACTCGCCACTCATATACACCACTAAGATAAAGAGGTAAAATTGAATTATATAATTTCCTACAAAGTACTGATTTTTCTTTTTTAAATAACTACCAGTGTGTCAATTCTGCTTTTATATCATTTATGAAGTTAATAGAACAACACTTTTTAATTTGTTTCTCTTTCAAAAAAACAATTACAAAAAATAATCAAAGTAGTTTGGTTTAATATGGAATTAAAACGAATGCGTGAGAACATATTTCTTGTAAAAGAGGCGAGCACAAGGTACCCAGAATTTAAACAATTCTATAAGCAATTAAAATCGGAATACAAACGTGCACTAAATAATTCTAGTGAAAACTATATTAATAAATCTACCAATAATCCAAAGGCTATGCGGTCCTTAATTAAATATAAGAAACCAGTGTGTGATACTAATAACTGTGATATACAACCTGATGACTTTAATTTGTTTTTTACCATCGTTTCAGAGTCTATACACTATTAATACAAGTAATGCTCTCACAAACTACTTTTTATTCAGAGAAGTGAGTGAGATTTAAGTAAGAGAATCTATAATGTCTCTGAAAAACTCAAATGCCAGGAATGTATATGGCATGACTTTTGGAACAATTAAGTATTAACAGACGTTATTATAACACCTCTAAAAAATAAATAGCTGCATCCTAAGCAACGAATTTTCTACATGTTTAAAGATAGCTACTGTCATACCGAAACATAAAAAGGGTTCTGTTGCAGATATAAATAACTATCGCCCGATATCCCTATTGCCCATAAATTCCAAATTTTTTGAGTTAGTAAGTTCATATCTAAAAAATAGAACTCAGTGCGTTAAATTTCAAAATAAAAATCTGCATTTGCTGAAATTTGGTGGTGTTACTCAGGGTTCAATCCTGTGGCCTTTATTATTCTTAATGTATGTCAATGACCTGACAACTTATATAAAATCAGGATCTATGATTATGTATGCAGATGACACAACAGCAGTCAACACATCTGATACTTTTATAACGGCGGAAGAAAAAAGAGAAGATACAAATAATCAAGTTCTAACATGGTTCAACTGTAACAAGCTTTCGCTCAATGTTGACAATAAGGAAGACGTGTCAAGTTTCTCGGCTTATGTCTAGATATGAAGTTGAATTGGAAGTGAGAGGGATCATAACAGTAAACTTAGTGGAATCACTTATTTACTTAGAATGTTGAGAAATCCTGTGCCCCGTCAACACTTATGGCTGCATACAATACTCTATTTCATTCCAGAATAAGTTATTGTATACTGGCCTGGGGACACTCGAGTATTACCACTAATATATTTGCACTGCAACGGCGAGCTGTCCGTAGTATTGGAGATACATAGATTTTTTGTACTTCTCGTATTGTATTGTATTGTATTGTGTCGGAGGTGCCTTTCGAAAATGGCATGGTAGGCTGCTTTTAAAGTTTTTTTAGAGACTGGTCTAAGGAGTTGTCGCATTAAGAATAGGTCACTACTCAAAATATACTAAGTGACGTAGAAATCCGAACACCCAGTATAAATCATTTCATTATTTTCTAATACTTTGTACAATTGTAAGGAAAATGCAGTAAATAAATGAACAAAATTTCTCTTCGATTCAACGAATTCGACGAACAATTGTGGATTTCTTCTTTAACCACGTCGTCTTCTGACTCTGGTCCGGCCATCATGCCTCCCTAAACAGAATCTAGATTCGTCACTAAACACTATATCATTCCATTCCTGGTCCCACATCAGTCGTTCTCTACACCACTCGAAACGATTTCGTCGATGCTTAGCGGTTAAAGGAATCACCCAGTGCGGTCGGAATCCATGCTCTTCAAACCACTGGTTTGCAAAGGACCTGGTGGTGGAAAAACGATCTTAAATTAAAAAAAAACATTAGTCTCAAACGCCGATATGCATGGTCTGTGGTTCTTCGACGTGGTCCTGTACCTCTAGCTCTTCATCTTAATCCCATGCCCAATAACATCTTACTATAGTTTCTAAACTTCTGTGCACCATGTCCCTAATTTCTCGGAAAGAAAATCCAGGCTCTCTAAGTCCAATTGTCCGCCTTCTATCAAACTTGCTCCCATTTTTTTTCACAAATTATTTGTAGTTAGGATCCTTGTTGTTTCCCAAAAACCTTCAATAACATTAACAAATGAAATTCATACATCTTCCTCAGTTTCACTCATGGTATTAATAAATTCTTGATCTTTCGTTAATCTTATTTGAGGACCAACAAAAATGCCTAATATGGATTATTACTCTAAAAATGCCTTCCTTTAACTTTGCATCTGAGATAGCGGGAAATTTTCCAGGAAGGTATTTGAAACAGTCTCCATCTTTATTTATAGCTTAAACGTATTGTTTCATTAATTCTAGTTTAATATACAGTGGAGGTAACAAGATTTTTTTGTAGATTTGTGCAGAATATTTTTTGGTCCGGGAGTTAAATTATCTCTTCTTTCTTCCAATGTTGATGTCTACTTCGACTGTCCCACTCACACGAAAAACATGTGTACTTTATATATCCTGACTGCTGTCCTAGTAGAAGTCCCACAATTTTCAAATTCCCACAAATTTTTCAACTATGATAATTATATTTGATTTTTTCAAGCAATACTTTAAGATTTTTGTAGCTTTCCGTCATTTCCACAGACCGGTACCTATGAAAAAACATTCTAATTGTGCAAAAGAACAGCTTTATTTATTAATTAATAAAAATCCTTCAATCATTATATGTGTCCCCAAGTTTGTTTATAAGACTGGAAATGTCGGTGCAATAAATTAGTCAACCACTTTCTTCAAAATAGCCTGACTCGCGTTTCCTAAAATACGAGATTTTAATGTCTTCTGCCAGTAAATTTTTACTTTAATGTCTGGATGCCAAAATTTCGGAACCCTTTGGAGAACTAAGTCCCTAACAAGTCGTTATGTTCGATCTTGGGAAATAACTGCGGTTGCTTAGAAACGCTCGTTATTTCACTGGCATCGCTAAGGTTGTTTTCGTCAACTTCAGGTTCAGAACTGCTTGTAACTAAATTTGTTGGTTTCTCAGGTATTGGCTCATCTGGACCTTGTGGCCCTGTCCTAATTGCAGTCTTAATGTTCAGATAAATGATGTTTTTTTAAATATTTTTGTGTTATATCCACATACATTGCACATACAGACATCATGGTATTCCAAAGGGTAGGAATTTCCTTGTTCCATTACTCCTAAGCCTAAACCCTCTTCACATATGTTACATACAATATGTGCCCAATGTTTGTTTTGATCACCAATCTTTACTTGAAAATACGCGTTGTATTGGTGTTTCAACAGTGATGTAAAATTATGTCCAAATTTCTTAACCACAAAACAACCACACATAGCAAAAAGTATCTCGCTTATTTTGATAAAGTCTTAGAATTTTAAACACTAATTTAACTGCAAAAACTCACTAAACTCACTAAACAACCACTGCCTAGACCGAACGCAAACAGACTAATGAATGCGCTTGTTACATAAAGACGTATATTTATAACTCATTCGCCGACGGTCTGACTGAAAATCAGGGAATTAGAGCAATTAAATTTTACTTTCATTTGTACACTATTTAATCTTAGTGGCGTTTCGATTTTTAGAATGTCATTCAATTTTTATTCGCAGATATTTAAAAAAAACATAAATTGCCGTTCCGATTGATACATTTAAGATTTCATGTTGAAGTAGCTAGTGCTTAATAAAGTATAATGAGTAGCACTACCACTTACAAAAGCTTCGTGTTAGTTACACTTATGTTTTAATGAATATATATTTAAAAATAAAATCTGTATATGTACCCTATATTTTTGTCTATTCACGATCCGCTTTGATGAAGAGGGCTTCGTGTTATATTAGTAGTCGTTTGACACGAGTTGGTCGGCTTACGAATGTCGGATGTCCAAAAAAGTCTGAATAGTTTATAATTTTGTATTTATTTTTATCGACACCAATTTTAAATGATTTATTTTCACTTTTTGGTGACATTTATTTGCTAATTCAGCGGAATGAACGATGTATTTCATTCCGCGAACAGATTGCTAATATTTTTCGAAAAGAGAATCATCAAGTAGCGTTTAAATCTCCTGGAAAATTATCAAACATGCTATTTAATGCCAAAGATAAAGTCGATCCTCTTAAAAAATCTGGTGTGTATGAGATCCGTTGTTCAGAATGCAATAGTGTGTATGTGGGTCAAACAGGACGAAGTGTATCAACTCGTTTTTGTCGAACATCATCGTGCTTTTCGTATTAATCAAGACACTAGCTCTTTTTCAAATCATTGTTTAAAATGCAAACACCAATTCCCGGATATAAATAATCTAAAAATCTTGCATAATTGCAACAAGTGCGCTAAGCTTAATCTCCTGGAGTCATTGGAAATTTTCAAACAGAGCCGTAATCCGTCAGTAAATCTTCTTAATGACCAGACCGAACTAATCTTTTCGCCACTTTTTAATCTGGTACTACCCTCCCGAGATAATCCGCAAACAATTAGCGGCAGTTATATTCCCTCACCCCAAAATAGTATAAAATCACAATTTCATTAATTTATAATTCACTTGATAATGACGATAAAACGTCGAAACTCGAGTCGTGCTGTGTTGTTTAGATTTATATAATTGTCCATACACGTTATATAATATTTTTACAATAATTATTTGTGGTTAAAACGTAGTGAATTTTTCAATTCAGTGTAAGTATGGATTACCACGTAGTAACGGTCGCAACCATTCTCTTTATTTAATTTTGTATATATTTAACTCACAATTTATTATAATTAATACCACTGTTGTATCCTTTTTTCACACTTTATTAACTTACACTTTATAATTGAATCTTGTAAGATGTTATTTTGCTTAGGTTGTAGTTTTATTTTATTATAATTAGGATTTCTTCCATTAACTGATTCATTTATTATTAAGCATTTATAAATTATTCATTATTATGTATTATTAATTCGAATCATTTTATTTTGTAATTAATTTTAAATATCGGAAATAAACCCTTTTAAAACCGCATCCGTTTCGAAAGTAAATATAACTATATATATATATATATCTACCGTGTGTCCCGTTTGAAGACGCATCATAGGGAATTCCCATGTAAAATTTTCAATTGCAGTTTTTATCTCTATTATTGAATAAAAATGATCAGAATCAAATTAAAATGATTCCTTTACCTACTAAAGATATTTTGGAGATTTTATTTTTGTTTCATCTTTAGTTTTAATCGAAATATAGCTTAAAAAGTGTGAAAAAATATTCAATAGCTTTTATCGTAAGGGAGCTATGGTCCGAG
>CAXAKX010000229.1:0-80946 GCA_963969525.1 Ontholestes murinus
GAGGGAGGATGAAATACCTCGTTGTGGACGATCGAGGCAAACCCCTTGTGGAGCTCGCAGGTCCTGGCAGCAGCGGCAGGCGCCGCCAAGGCAGCCAAGGCTGTGGCCAGGCTAATGGCAAACGCGGGAGGACCGTCAGAACAAACCAGAAGAGTTCTGATGGGGGCGGCGAATGCGAGGCTGCTCTACGCGGCGGCAGCCTGGCCACAGTGCTTGGGCTCAAGGAGAAATGTGAGACCAACAGTCCTGAGGATCATCAGAGGATACAGGACTATATCGACGGTCGCGGCGGAGGTGTTGGCCTCGACGGCTCCGCCGGACCTGCTGGTGGAGCTGCGAGCCAGGACATACGAACTGGTCACACGGGGGAGGATAAGGCAGGAGTGAAGAGGATGGGGTGGAGAAGGTTGCTGGAGAAATGGCAGGATAGGTGGAGCGGAGCCGAGAAAGGGGCCTGGACCCGAAGGCTGATCCCGGACCTGCGCAGATGGGTAGAGAGGGGGCACGGGGAAGTGGACTATTTTACGTGCCAGTTGTTGACGGGGCACGGAGAATTTCGAGCCTATTTGCACCGAATTGACAAGGCAGAGGACGACTGGTGTGTGTTCTGTCAGCGGGGAATAGATACCGCAGAGCTCACGCTGATGGAATGCACAGCATGGAACCAGGAGAGGGACGAATTAGCGGGGGGCCTGGGCTCGGCGGTTAGTGTGGATACCCTGGTAGAACTCATGCTAGAGACACCAGAGAAGTGGAGGGCGGTGGCTAGGTTTTCTAAGGGGGTATTAGGAAGAAAGGACCCAAGAGCAGCACCGTAAGCGTGAGAAGGAGGAAGGGGTCTCAGGGTTCTCACTGGATAATAAGCGCAAATTGTATATACTGTAATAATTGTAATACGTATCATATTTTCTGTAATTGTACTGTAATATGTTGTATTGTTTGTAAATAAAGTTAGCAATAAAGTAGATCGACGAGGAAGGGCACTGCGTGAAGTATGCTTATTAGTGATGCCAGCAGTGCCCGGATTCAGAAGGGCCACTGGTAGCCGTGCGCGGCTAACAGGTCCTTGGAATAAAAAAAAGGTTACGGTTGGGCGTCCCTGCCCTCTGGTCGAGTTTCTCCCTCCTCTGGCGTCGTCTGGCTGCCCCCAAACGCTGTTTAGGTCGTTCAGGTTCAGCCGTGGCAGCACCAGGGGAGGTTGGGTTCCCCAAAGAGCCCCCTATCGTAGTTTTTGTTTTTGTTTTTTGGTGGTCCATTGTTGTTCCCACGAATACGGAGGAAATAATTGGTCGCTGTGCGCAGTGCCCCGATACGCACAGAAGGCTCACTACGTTGGGAGGTCGCCCGGTGTCCCAACGGAATCGTTCGCGACACTTAACCCTGTGCCTGGAGTTGGTTCGCGGCAGCTGGTTTAGGCCGGTCATGCGGGGTGACCCACCTGCCCGACCCTATGCCAGCTACTGGCCGATTTCTCGGTCACGCTCCTATCCACCACCCGGAGACGCGCTCGGCAGCCTCTGCCTGCAGTTGTCGGCCGACTCCATTGCTGGTGGCGACCGATTTTCCGAGTAACTTAAGATAATATGAAATGAAATAAGACACATACGGCCTTCTCTTATATTAAATGCTCAAGCACACTGGTGTCCGCACGGTGCGGCGCACATGTATAGAACGATAAAAAAAACAACTAAAAAAAACACTTCTCTTAAAAACTAACTCAATATTAAATCCCAATTTGTGTGCGAAATATATATTTTTTTTAAATTTAATTCGTGTAAAGCTATATGATACTTTGACATGTTTGTTTGTATTTATTTAGCCCTGTTGGCTGTAGTAATTGGGTTCATAAATGTAGGTTTAAAGGTCGCAGAAGCCTCTAACGTAAGCGACGTTGTAAATAGGTATTTACATCTGATGCTGAGTTAGTTTGATGACGGACACTTTTCGGTCATCCTCGGCTTCTCTTGGTAAACTTAACTTCTTCCTTTTCACTCGTTATTGACTCTATATACGTCTGTACTATGCAGGGTTTTGTGATTTTGTGAGTTCAATTCTCCACCTCTTCCACCACATCCCTATATACCAGTTTGACTTTGTTGAACACCGCTTCACTTCCTTACCACTAATAATCCTGACTTCAAACTGTCAAAGAGCACACCTCGTAAACCAAAAGATCGCCGTAGTCTTTCTAGTCATTCGCAAGGCGTTTGACTCTGTTTGGCATCGAGGTTTGCTGTTCAATTGTCATTCCCTAAAAACTTCACACCACCTCCTCAATTTAATTGACAACTTCCTTTTATTTCCAACCACCTCTATCGCAATCCATCCGCCTATTCAGGGCTGATTGAATATCGATAAATCCAAATATATCCCAACTCCTAATTTCCTTTTATCAACAATAAATACCCTCCTATTTACACCTTCCCAATCCTGTAAATACATAGGAATATCATTTGACCCCAAATTAACCTTCAAATACCAAACCCAAAACCTAAAGGCAAATACCAAGAGGAGAGCACGACATTTTAGAATTTTAACTTATTAAAATCAAGGAATCTCTACACACACAGCCATCCATATTTATAAAATAATTTGTAGGCCCCTTCTAGAGTACTCTGCTATCATATTCCATAATATCCGTCCCGCCGTCTTAAAAGCGGAACGATCAGCCTTTTGCATCCTTACTCAAATCCCATTTAAAACCCAAGTAATTTCTATTGAAGAGCTTTTAAAACATCTGAAACCCCTATCCCAAAAATTTACCATAAATCCCCATAACCTCGAAATCCGTAACCAGTTGTGTATTCCTCGTAACTCTTTAATTACTCCAAAGCCAAAACACCATTCATCACATCAATTCATCTCATCAGTTTATATTGACATTACTGATCATAACCTTTGAATGACATTAGTAACCATCACTTTTTTAGACAGTTAAATCGAGGCTGAAAGACTACGGGTCGATAGCCACTGATTTAAATAAATTCTAAGTCTGCCACTTCACTGTACATACATACATACTTTATAATGTAATAATTAGTTCTAATAAATAAATAAATAATAAATATGTTTTCTCTCTAAAAAGATGTATGGAGATCAGTTGAATATTTTAATTATATATTGATAAACAAGATCAGGTAGGTGTTTTAGAACAAATCAGGTTTTTTTCTGTCAGCTTGTTCATTCTTTTTATTAATTATTCTAGAAATGATATATAATGTTTAGAAATATTTACAGAAATTTATATTCGTTATAATGTAATCAAGTTGTCAAGTTCACTTGATCATTATTTGTATTTAAATTATATTAAATTTGTAATTCAGTTTAAGTATGGACCAATGTATAAGTAGTCGGCAAAAGTTTGTATATGGGCGAATATTTTTTGGAATATCATTTTATTGTTTGTATTTAGATAGCTTCTTTAAAAATATTTCAGTGAGTTTCTTTTATTTTTTGTTGAAATGAATTTCTGTATACTCATTTAGCGTATTAAATTGACAATATAATTATCATATATTTCCATTTAATCTCAGAACATACTTTTATATATTTTTTGAGTATATTATATTATACATATAATAGTATAAGTAGTTTTGGATAAGGTATCGTGAAAGCAATGAAGGGTTTATATTAGACTAAAAGCTTTAATTATTGTAATGTATACAGTTGGGTTTTGGTAAATATTAGGTTTTCAATATTTGAATATAAACTAGGAATAGATGGATTTCTTAAGTATTGAAATTTAGAGTTACATTTGCCAAATTTCAAGGATTATTATCTTTTATTTTGATTATGGACTGAGATGAGGAATTTTATTAATGACCAATTTTAAATATTTTACATACATTATATTCATGTCTACGTTTTTAAGCAGCATTTGGCGATCGATTCCGAGTAGGGAATTTATTTCATTTGTAAAGCTATCGATTATGTGATCATTCCATAAAATCGCTTTGAAGCACGTGAGGGTTTTGTAAATTCAGGTGCTGTCTTCATGATCGGAATTCCTGCTATGGATTCTGTTGGATGATTGGGGAACTTAGTTGAGCTTGAGCATACGTGTTTTAGATATGCATCTACTCTATCGGTGTGGTGTTTATTGCTTTATTATTGTATTTCGGTGGGCATTACATCATCGTTAATTTTCGTTTAGAAGCTCCATATAATGAACAATGATTAGATAATAGAATTTATTTTTCTTGGTAAATAATTTTACTCATTGAATTTTATCATTGATAATTGTTTCTATAGGTGGCTTAGTTAATTTAAGAAACAGGGTAATTATTTATTTCCTAACAAACATAAAAAATATCTAATTACAGCGAAATTTTACATTAATTAATCGATTAATTACAAAAAATAAGAAAGAAAAATACAATCATACAATAAATAAACAATTACGCAAATAATTAATTAAATTAATAAAGTATTTACAAGGTAACATCTACTATAAGAACTTGGCTAAGCAATGTAAGAAAATTACCAAAGGTTCATTATAAATATCTATGCTATGTCGTGTTAACTATGCGTTATAGTTAAAAGCCAAACTATAACGAGTGGATACTTTTGTAACGTTAAATGCTAGGCGTCATAAGATATTAGGATCATTAATTAAACCATTTATAATAGCCCTTAAAAATACAACACCCGCACAATAACGACGATGTACAAGAGGTTTAATATTAAATAGCTCAAGTAAATTCGTATATATCATATTATGATCGGGATAAATACCATTAGCGCGCATATATAATATTTTATCGGACCCTTTTTGTACATTTTCAATGCTTTTTATATGAACGTGGTAACAAGGTGACCAAACGATTGCCGCAAATTCTAGTTTTGATCGGACAAAGGCATAATATAGTTTAATCAATACATCAGAATTTTTAAAATCTTTACAAATTCGGTGAATAAATCCAAGTAATTTCATAGCAACATTAGAAATATTTAATTTCAATAATAGATTCCCATCTTACAAATCGAGAACAGCAAGTATTTTACAAAAAGAATTACTCAGATAAAAAACTTATTTCTATGGGCATTCCTCAGGGATCGATCCTATGCCTAGTACTATTTATAATATATATATATATATATATCAATGATATTTTGGATTACATCACTCTGGTAAAGGCGATATTGTATGAGGATGATTCTGCATTGATATGTACTGAAAATACATGGAATCAATTAATTGAGTAAACTAGTGACGCATATAATAGAAAACAGTCATAATGTCATTCTCAACTAAAAATATACCAGCACAAAATCCAGAAAAGGTAAAATTCTTGGGAGTGATCATTGATCCAAAATTAAATTTTCATGCACATTGTGACTACATAGCAACAAAATTAAACAGTTTTCTTTTTGCGTTGAGAAATATACACGGTAAAGTCAATTGTGATGCGATGAAAATGTTATACTTTGCGTACTTCCATTCTCGTATTGCTTATGCCATATTTGTCTGGGGTAACACCAGCCAATCGCAAAGAATATTTCAAATACAAAGGAAATCAATCAGAATTATAGCTAATTTGCCGCACAGGAATGAGTTTAAGGAACTAGGGATACTAACAGTTCCTTCAGTATACATATTAGAGACATTAATATTCTTTAAACGTAATATTCACCAATAAGACTATCACAATCCCAAAAATATATAAATTTTATTGGTATAAAATTATATAATAAATTACCTGCTGTAATAAGAAGATTACCCGATAACAAATACAAATCTGCATTAAAAAGTTTTTGGAAAAACATACTTTCGGAGTATTTAAATGATATAATAAATGAATCTGCCTTCTCAGTGCGTTATTTGTAAGTTCGGGTTCAGTTGTATATTGTATATCTTATATGTTGCAATATCTTGTTCAAACGTCTAAGGTATTAATCTATATATATATATATATATATATATATATATATATATTGTGTTATCGCCGGTAGTAAAACATTATATTATTAAAGTATTATTTTAGAAATTTAATTACTAAGTTTTAAGATAATGAATAATGAATATTTATATTTGATTTATATTTGACTTGTGAAAAATTCTTATGTAGTGATTAACACCAATAAATTTTATTCTAAATATTACTTATATGAACATTAAATGATAAGCGTGAATCAAATGTAATACCGAGATCGCGAATAGAATTACATCTTTCAAACTGAAAATTATTAGAAGTATAATTGTAAATAATAAATGATTTCTGAATATGGAATATAAGCGTTCCAGACAAGATTTATCAAATATAATATAATCGATTTTTCTTGTGGTATTAAAAATTATCAACGTTATTAATTTTTGACCTATGACGTCATGTCACTTTTTAAATGGTATTTTATTTTTTTATATTTTACAACTTTTATGTAGCTATTAATTGTTTTTATAGTTTTTTTTATAAATATTTATTATTTCGTATACAAAACTCTTGTGTCCTAAATTATTTGTGTATTATTTGATTGTATGTATATTATATATTTTTTGTATTTTGTAAGCAGGAGAAACAAAGATAATAATAAGGAATGTTTGCAGAGTGTCCCGTTAATATGGGTAAATGACTGAAACCGAGATTCCTGGTATCAAAATATGATGATTAAACACAACTTATCTATAACCAAAAATTTATGGTTAAAGCGGAATTTGTTTTCAAAGTTCAAAAAAATATTTCTTTGTTTATAACAATTGAACGCTTTACTCAATTTGAATAAAATTTGTTATTAATAACTACCATAATACAAAATATCATTTCAGTTATTATGGTCCTTATTGCCTGTCAATCAATAATATTGAAAGTATAAAAAATAGTAGTACCACCGCTTAAAAATTACAATAATTTTTAGTGATACATTTAATAATTAAGAGACCATTTAATTTAAAAACATTTTGTCTTTTAATAATATTTTATATCTCATACGGTTTTTGCACAAAAAAATAAAATATGAATAAGGAATGTTCAGTATGCTCTCATTAATATGTAAATCAACTTACTCAATTGAATACAAATTAATTAATATCAATTGAAAAAAAAGTTAAACGAACATACAACATATCTCTTGCTCAAAATATGAATGTTTATGAACTATAATAAAATTAACAACTAATTATTAAAACCCATTCGGTAATTATTATCATACATAATTTACATTTTTTAAACATTAACGGCCATGAAAAACATGTATTTTTGATTTGATGGTAAACTATATTTTGTTTTTACCAGATAAAAAGGGTGTATTTAATTTTTTGTGGAAAAACCATACAAGATATCAAATATTAGTTAGAGACAAAAAAGTTAAACACTAACGGCTATAATAACGGAAATGATGTATTATGTTATATTAATTATTAATCATACATTTCATTCAAATTGTATAAAGCGTTCAATTGTTATAAATAAAAGAAATAAAAATTTTTGAAACTTTGAAGCCAAATTCCGGCTTAACCGTAAATTTTTGGATATAGATAAGTTGCGTTAAATCGTCATATTTTGACCTCAGGAATCTATAGTCTAGCCATTTCCCCCCATTAACGGGACACCCTGTATATATATCGAATTCAAGTTTACTATGAAATTTATGCTAGAGTATAAATTATTTATGAAATATGAAATTTTCAACGTTAACATCGGTTTCAACTATTGCGAAATATCATCTATATATCTGAACCATCTGTTCAAAATGTGTGGTGTTGAATTTTTTGTTTTGTTTTTCAAGGTGATTTATAAACATTTTAGCGAACAAATAGGACAAGGGATTATCCATCCCGGTGCCAAATTGATGTTTATAAAATGAATTATTAAATTCATTATTGCTGTATGTTTTCTTTGGTAACTTGTTTGTGTATTAATAATTATTTTTAAATATCAACTGTTTCTTTTATCGGTATACTTTGTAACAAGGATACAACGTCGAAAGTTATGTTAGACTAAATTTTTATAATTTGCTATTGATAATGTCGCTTGTGACCGAAATGTGCTTTAAATGGCCCGCTTGTCAAAAGTGTGTATGTTTGGCTTCTACGCGCTCTAAATTGACAACCCATGCGAGTTTTGTGCCTTGCCATACATTTTATTATCTTTAGTTTGCTATGAATAATAGTCACTATGTGACCGAAATGTGGATTTAGCAATAAATAAACCGAGTGAAAAGTATCATTTTTTTTATTGAAATAAGTGATTTAAACATTACAATATCCTGTTAGTATACATATAAAACTATAAACTAAATAAAAAATTTAAAAAAAAATCACTTACTTCCAGAATTCAACATTACAATGCGTGTTAAAGTTAAACTATAGTGGTTATTGAAAAGAAGTGGTAAATCAGGTGTTTAATAACAGATTTAAGAATTTTTACTGAGAATTCAGTAATACAAAGAGAATTCCAACAGAAAATATATGCACAGACACTTGTTTACAGAACTATCGAAATAAAAAGTATTTCTGAAAAGTGCAATAAACCTTGTCATCATCGCTACATAAAATGTCATGAAGATGAAAATCCACCATAACACGATGCTATGGATCTTCAAAATAAACTGAAAAGAACCGGAAAAAGATTCAATAGAACTATAAAAGAAGCACCAAAATATGGCTATGTCTATGCATACCATCTACTCTTATCTTTGAATATCACCTGTTTAAGTGACTACTTATCTAACCTTGGCCTCAACTAAATTAAATCTAAAAACTTACATCTAAATTATCAGAAGAGTATTTTTCTTCGGAATTGGGGTTTTAGTTTAAAAATCTTAAAAACAGTGAAAGAAAGATGTAAGCATAAATAAAGTTTTATATCATATCCAGAAGAAAAATCAACCAATATAAAATTGTTATTTTAAGACGCACAATGCTTACAAAATAAATTTTTGGAATTCAAAGCTTATACCATGCATTAAACTTTTTATTTATTTTAATTAGAGAACATCGGTTGCCTGATGAAAAATGTTCTATTTCTATATACACCTGAGATGGTATAGATACTAGTACAATTTATTCTCCTAAATTTAACATATACATAATTAGTATTTACTTTTTAGGATTTGGTGACTTCGCTATATTTATAAATAGATTATTATTGTAACTTGATAAATACAATTTTAATTTTTATTTTGTACGTAAAAAACCGTAAAATAATATCTGGACAATGTTTAGAAATATTTCGATCATGGCACGTTAAACGTACAAACTTAGCGTAAATCTGCATAAAATTATCTAAAACTTTGTCTTTTACAGTTTTTTTTTCTATCTGTTATAATAACCGAGATATACTGATTTGAAAAAATTGACACTTTTTACTTTTTTCAAAATATCTAGTTACCCTTGACTTTTTTGAAAACTTTGAAAGCGGAATTTTATTCGTCTCCTAAATCTACACTTCTTTCCCCATTTAACCGTTTCTCTATCTCTTATAGTTTCCGAGATCCCCAATCAGAAAATTTTTATCGCCATTAATTTCCGAGATATGACACAAACTTACATTTTTTTAAATGGAAACCATAGTTGGCTATGACCTCATTCAAAAGGTATTTTTTTTCTCTTTAATCCAATATGGCATACGGCATAGTTATTTCTAAAAATAAGTGAGTTATAGTCATTTTTAATTTTATTATAAATAAAAAATGGGTAGCCATGAAAAAGGTGAAAATAAAACAATTGCAGTTGTTTATAATAATAGCAATATTGTAATTATTCATTTTACAGAGATAAAACAAAATGAAACAACAGCATAAAGTAATTCTGTAATTATCAATAGATCAATGGGAGAGAAATTTTAATATTAAAAAAATATGGTCAAAGAGTCCACTATTAATACTATTATGACATAAAACATATCTTTCTAAAATTTAATTTATGGCTTTTTGACTATTCTCATGTAAATTGAATTAAATGTTTCAATAACAACTAGATTATGATCCTCCACAGATTGATATGATTTTTCATATACTTTGTTTTTTACATAACCCCACAGAAAAAAATCTAAAACGCGCAGATCGGGAAATCTAGGTGGCCCTGGGATTGGTTTATTTCTTCCCATTTATGAGTTAGGAAAAGCATAATTTAAATAATTTGTAAAGCCAACATGTTATAAGGTGGAACACCGTCATATTGGAACCATTTCAATCTTGCTTGTAATGATAAATTTAAACAATCGAGCGTATCTTCAAATGTTTTCTAAAGAAAATGAAAGTAAACATTTTCACCTAGTGAGCTTTCAAAAATATATGGACCGAGAATTATTAATCCAAACACACCATGAATTAAACCCAAATTTAATTTGTAGTTTTCTCTGTGAAACTTCTCGTGGATTCTCTTGGGTTCATCTATGTTCATTGTGGCGATTAAAAATACCACAATTAGTGAATCGCGATTCATCTGTTCATAATATTTTTGTAAGAAAAGTATTATCTTCTTGGCAAATGTGTTTATACCACATACGGAAGGCCATTTGATAATTACAAAATTATTATTCTTATGCTGGTTTTTCATTTTTGTTTAACTTTGTAAAACTAATAATTACAATATTGCTATTATTATAAACAACTGCAATTGTTTTACTTTCATCTTTTTCATGGCTTCCCATTTTTTATTTATAATAAAACTTAAAATGACTATAACTCACCTATTTTTAGAAATATCTATGTCGTATGTCGTATTGGATTAAAGAGAAAAAAATTACCTTTTGAATGAGGCCATAGCCAATTATGGTTTCCATTTAAAAAAATGTAAGTTTGTGTCATATCTCGGAAAATAATGGCGATAAAAATTTTCCGATTATTTTTTATTAATCTGCATAAAATTATCTAAAACTTTGTCTTTTACAGTTTTTTTTCTATCTGTTATAATAACCGAGATATACTGATTTGAAAAAATTGACACTTTTTACTTTTTTCAAAATATCTAGTTACCCTTGACTTTTTTGAAAACTTTGAAAGCGGAATTTTATTCGTCTCGTAAATCTACACTTCTTTCCCCATTTAACCGTTTCTCTATCTCTTATAGTTTCCGAGATCCCCATAGAGAACATCGAAAAAAACTCACCCTGTATAACACGACGGAAGGGCTACATGATTGAGAGCCAAACACTACTACTGTCATTACTATCGCAGATGAGTTGGAAACTACGTTTCAATAGGTTCCAAATACTAGACTACATTTGAAAAAACAGCATACATCAAACTTCTTGATACAATAATAAATTTAAAAAATAAGTGACATATTGGAAAAACGTTGATGATTTCAAAAAGCATAAAACGTAAAATTGTTTATTACTTAGAGCAACCAATAAATACCATTATAAAATCCAGTATATTTGTCCAATCATTAAAAAAAGCTTAACTTATTCCTATATACAAACAAGGTGATAAGAACAATTATTGGCCAATATCTTTACATTCTTTATTTTTAAAACATTCGTTCAGGTTATTAATCAACAAAAGCGTTGGTATCTACCTCAAACAATATTGCAGACAGTTTTAAAAATAAACATTATTGTGTTATAATATACTAAAACTAGAAGCGCATGGCTTTAACGTAAATAGTTTAAAATGAATTAGTTCGTATATTAACAACAGAGAATAGTAGAAAAGAATGGATAAACTAAACTAAAAGAATTTGCGCACAGCGAAACCATCATTTTTGTGTAGATGATGTCACTATTTTAAGTAATGATGCTCTATTAGACAACGTCGATTAATAAAACCAAGGGTCTTTAATCCGTATCTCTGCAAGGTGTACTAATAATGACATTGTTTTAATACAGTCTTAAACAAACAAAATAATTTTCATATTAAAACTGCACAAATTGATATGTGTCTCCTTCGAGGACAATTGAATCCAATTCTTACAGGTGAAAAGCACTATTTTTCTCGACTATATAGACTAGAATGCCAGGCAACTGTTTAACTGTTCAAATAGTAAAATCTATTTTTTTGTTTCTAAATTACTATATATTTTCTATTCAAACTAGAGGCTGATATCAACATTTTTATAAGACAATATATTAAAGTCCTATAGGTGGTTGTAATAAATGAACTAATAATTTAGAAATACGAAAACATTTCTACTACAATGAGTCTTATTAAGATTATAAAACAATTCACTTATTGACAACTACTTCTCTAGCTAATACCATAATAGATAATGAATTATACAAAAGTAATTTGCGTGTTACCAACAGCACAACTAACTAATAACGTATTGGTTTTGTAATGGTATCAAGACTCATTACTATAGATTTACGAAATATTTTTGTATTAATAAATTATTAGTTCAAAGTTTTTAACAGAACTTTGAGTGCTTATTTTATTATCCTATACTGGCTCATATAGCGTCGATAAACAAAAATGGGATTTAAATAAACATATATTACATTGAACTATTTCAACAATATAATAATAACCAGACCAAAAACTTAATTGGTCTTTTCAGATACATACAAATGTACGTAAAGACACATTTTTAGAAATGTTTTTTAGAAAAATATAAGAATCCTATAACGTTACCTTAAGGGAATTATAACATACTCGTGAATCTACAACAATGAGTCTTACTAAGACTACAAAACAAATTAATTTGAAACAACTACTTCTCTAGCTAATACTTCGACAGACATAGTTACATTTAAACAATCTAAAGTACATTTTATCATTTATTAGTTTATTCAACAGAAATAATTTCATTCAAATTAGTGTTGCTTTGATAGTTGTACTATTTGTAACACGCAAATTAATTTGTATTATTCAATGTCTGTCGTATTAGCTAGAGAAGTAGTTGTTTCAAATTAATTGGTTTTGTAGTCTTAGCAAGACTCATTGTTGTAGATTCACTAAATGTTTTCGTATTTTTAAATTTATTATTTAATTTTCTACAACGAACTAAAGGATTTTAATACATTTTGTTATTCAATTATGCTCCAAGTGGGTATTTTTCCTTAATCCCGAACGTACTGATTTCTGTAGAATTCACTAATCCACCTCAGGTATAAATTCAGACCTTCAGTCGATTATATTTCATTCTTGTGTCAGTTGCCGTACATATCTGAGTAAGTTATTTATTTTTCATTATATTTATTATCATATTTCATTATATTTATTTTAGTAAGTGTTTTTATTTGTATTTAAAATCAATTTTATAATAAAGCTGTACTGAAGAGAGCGAAAGTTCGAAACACGTGTCTGCAGATGATTATAAACTTGAATGCTAGATTTTTTAATTGCTTTTGCTAATTTAATTTAATGAAATCAGTTTAAAATTCATTTTTCATAATTTTTCATGTTATAGTTACATTTAAACAATCTAAAGTACATTTTATCATTTATTAGTTTATTCAACAGAAATAATTTTATTCAAATTAGTGTTGCTTTGATAGTTGTACTATTTGTAACACGCAAATTAATTTGTATTATTCAATGTCTGTCGAAGTATTAGCTAGAGAAGTAGTTGTTTCAAATTAATTTGTTTTGTAGTCTTAGTAAGACTCATTGTTGTAGATTCACGAAATATTTTCGTATTTTTAAATTTATTATTTAATTTTCTACAACGAACTAAAGGATTTTAATACATTTTAATATTTAAAATGATTATCTAAAACTAATGAGAATTTTTTAAATTGGCGTATGCTTTTTTGTTTTTATTAAATATATTAAATCTATTAAACAATACTGGATAGTTACTACTATATATTTTTATATAATATTATATTTCTTCACCTGAAGAAACTACAGTGTAGCGAAACAATTGTAGTGAGTAAAATAAAAAGTTGAAAATCATCAATAGTTTACTATTATTATTATATTAAGTGAAAAGCTTTTGTTTAACATTCATATACCTGAAGTGGATGTTCACACGAAGCGTTTTTTTTTTGTTTGTTTCCAATACTTTTGTAAATATGAAAAATTTTACATAGCTTTTATTAATATTTATATTTCAAGTTTTTATATTGAGAGGAAAATTATTATTTTTCAATTTAAAAATTTCGCCATTTTAGCTTTTTACAAATAAACTATAAGAGTTATATGATAGCTATATAACAAATAATTGTAAAACATTCATAATTAAGTAAATTATTATTATTATTATTATCAAGAGTCTTGATAATGCCGTAAAAAGCGAAACTAGTCGAGTAAATATAGAAAAATTGTGAAACAAACCAAGTGTAATTTAATTGAAACCTTCATTATAATAGTTCAAAATGTTTCACCAAGTGATAAATGAGAAAGTGATTCAAGAATGTAAGGCGTTGTTCAATGGGAGTTAGGTTACCTAATTGCTACAGGAGGGTATTGGATGGGTTATGTAAGGGGTTAAGGGCATGTCTAATTTTGGTGAGCGTACGAAGGGCTGATTGTTCAGATACCTAATTTTATATTATATGATTCTTACAATAAATTAAAAAAAAAACATTTAAATTACATCGATTTTTCAGTTTATGGTAATTTTTTATTTTGATTTACTTTTATTATAATAGCATTGTGTTCATTTAGGTTTCGCATTTATTAGATTAATTCTTTAGTTTTGTTTTATATGGTTCTATTTATTTTGTTTTCATTGTTTATTTCTAATTTTCTTTCGTTTGCTATTATAGCGTTGTATATATTTGTTTTATTAATGGTGATTATTTTTATTTGATTTTTTGTTTTATATAGTTTTATTTATTAGATGTCTATTGTTAATTACCTTATATCTTTACAAAAGTGTTATATATTTATGTAAAAATGATATTGTCCGTAAATAAAGTTATTATTATTATTATTTAAAAAATAGTAATTGTAATCTGCAGATACGTGTTTTGTTGTTTCACAGTCACTAAGTGCTGCTTTTCTAAAAATTAACTGTATCTTTCTCATTGAATGTCTGCTACGAGAATAAATCGATAGCACTAACGTCGAATAATTGAAAAAATGTTATTATTTTCAGGGTGCGTTTAAATTTATCCGTTAAAAAAACCTGCTCGTGTCAATTCTATGAGTATTAAGTGCTATATTGTCTGAAATTTTCTTTTACAAAAATACCACCAGACGTTGAATTATATAACGAATAGTTGTCGTTGCTTTGCAGATTTTTTGTATCGATGTTCTTTTAATCGCGTCATAAAATTTGTGCTTATGTAATTGTAATCTGCAGACATGTGTTTCACTGTATCGCAATTCTTCAGTGTTGCTAATGGAAAAGTTAACTGAGCCGTTCTAATTGAATGACCGACGCGAGAATATATCAATTGCACTAAATTAAATTATTGCACACGCTGGTGGTGGGCGCATATGGTTGCGGCCGAACTAGAGTTAGTTCGTGTCATTTATTTGTTTGAAGGCACATTTTTATATAATGTTTCATTTATTTCCACAATTAAATATAAACAATAAATTTATTTATTTCGTAAATATTATAAAAATTGAAATATACTAGTACTAATTCATTTCACTTGTTAATACAACGCCATGCATTAAATAATTTAAATGTTAGCTGTAACATTTTTATACGCAGTAGTAATCAAGAGAGAAAGGCAGCTATAAAGTATATTGGCTAATTTGTGCACGTTGTAAAATGAGTTAAAACTAAGCGCTTCGTGGTATAAATACTAACACATTTCGTGTCTGACCGATCTTCAGAGGATACAAACGGAACTTGAGAAAGGACAAATTGCAATATTCTTATGGAATCTCCAAAATACAACTACGTAGTTTAGAGATTTAAATGTCTATTAATCGCAACCAGTAATTGTATAAGTGCGTAAGGTTTTTTTGTCACTGTGACATTAACTGTTCAAATAGCGATAGCTAACTTTTTTTCGTAAATTACTGAATATTATTTATTCAAATTATATATAATCTTAAAACTTCTTTTAGAGTTTTGCCTAAGATAATAATAAAATGGCTATGTAATAATCGTTACACTACTCTCGTACTGCTTAATTTAATATCTTACATAATTATTTTTATATAAATTCCACATGGCTCATATAATGTCAACAATTTGTATATTGAAGTTGTAAGTAACTCAGATTTTCAAAAATGTATGTTCATTTTTACTAAAATTTATTGCTTCTTCAGCTGAATGAAAGTTTACAACGTCAACAAATTAGTAAAACAAAAATAAACTTTAAGTAAACATCTTTTGCAGGTGGATTGTGTCAAAAGCTACGCCAACAAAAATATAACCAGTAGTTCAAACATTCAGATCAAACACTTTTTGGTTTTTAAGATATAATAGTACAAACTGTGCCTGTAATAATTCGGCCCTGTCAAATGAGTGAACATCGTCCAATCGGGAATAATTACACATACTGTGGGAAAAATAATGTAATTAACATAGCACAGTAAATATGATGAATCTTTTCAAATTTCCTATTGTTTTATTCTTGGGCGCCATAATGGGTAGTGGGTGGTGATATACTGCCTATTGTCAGTCTGGTGTTCGTTTGCCGTGGCCTGAGGATCTTGAAGGGGGGCTGATGTAGTGTCTCTAGTTTCAGGAAGCCAGCGTGGATCCTTGCCTCGCGACCTTTGCGGTTAATTATGTACACACGTCGCTCAATGTCGTTTTCGGAATCTCTTTACGCGTTGTTCCTGATAAGCACATGTTGCTCCTTATAAAACTTGTTTTTCAATGGTGTCCCTATTCTTCTTTCTTTCTCATTTTGAATAGTCTGATGTTATGAGACATTCTGTTGGGCGGGGCAGATCATATCCTAAGAGAGGTTATGTCCTGTTGCAGCATTCATCCGAGATAGCAGTTCAAAGAGAAGAAGCTGTAGGTGATTCCCAAATTGCTTTCCATGTTGCCCCTGTAGTCGGACCCGCAAGCACTTCTTTAGTTAGTGGCTTATTTTCTCTGTTGGATTTGCCTGGGGGTGGTAAACTGGGGTGAAGTATGCTTCCATGCCCCATTTTTGAAGTTGTTTTTGCAATCTCTTTATGGCGAACTGAGGACCACTGTCTCTGATTACTACCCTCGTGTTCCAAACCTGTGAAACACTTCTTCTATTAGCTTCAAAATATTACTATTTTTGACTTAGCCGCTTCCATCCATTTGGCAAGTAGCTCTGTCGCGATGAGTATGAACCTCTTCTTCGTGCGCGTAGCCGGGTAAGAACCCACCAGATCCACTGCTACCGTGTCGTGTAATACGTGCTTTCATTCGAGTTTTTTTTGGTTCTTTCCTATTTTCTAAGCGATATAGACGTCGAAAGGTAGCTAAGTCCAGTAGTAATGATTTCTGATACTTCGTAATGTTTCGTCACGCCCTGGATGGATCGTCTAGTGGTACAATGCGAGGAGTACACCGGGATTGCCGCCGTGGGGATATAAAGTGACCGGTTCTAATTTTCTTTTAGTTTTCGATACAGGTATCCGTCTATTTCTTCCCATAGCTGATTAGTTTCTTTCTATCCGCCGTGAGTTTGATCTGCCAGTAACAGTAGTATTCACTGCGTGTCCCTGTCGAGATATTGTGCTTAACTAACGGGAGTGAGATCACGTTCAGTTGTGGTGAAAGTGCTTCTTCTCGATCTGCTAGGTCTGGTATGTCCTCGATGAAATCATGTTCTGGTTCTCGACTAAGTATGCCCGGCAATAGCTATTGCCGAGAGACCATTTTGTTAATTTCGACTTATGGTCTTGAAATATTGACAGCCAGGTTAGGACCTTACTTTCTGTGGAATTTCTTCTGGATGTTGTTTATTTTTTTTTTGAGTCAAAAGACACTATTATTTTCGCGCCGGACTCTATAGTTTGGAATAGGACTGCCGACATTCCTACTATGCAAAAGCGTGCTTTTCTATCTCTCTTATGACGAGTACGATAAGGGAAGCATGTGGGCTATTACTTGTCTCTATGATTCCTTGGGTCACCAGATTTTCAACGAGGCTATCTATTTCCTTTTTTCGGGTATATTTAACACGATATGACCGAATCCGTATTGGTTTCGTGGACATAAGTTGAATCCTAGTTTTAATGTTCGGACGAATCTTTCTACTATCTCTTCAAAGTGTTTCGCTGTGTCGCCGGTGAAACTGTTATCCAACTTTGGCATGGGTTTGTGCGTAAAGCTTAAATTTCAATGTGGTTAGACCACTTCTTTCCGCTGTCATATTTTCTCTGGCAAATTTTATCTTAACGCGAAGTGGTTTTGTGTTTTTGTGAATCCGGGTTAGATGTAATTTTTATTTACTCCCATGTCGATTTGATTTGGTCGTTGCGGTAGCATCGGGACACTCGTTGTGCCAGTGGTTTGCTTTCCTGCATTTTTTGCAGAGTGGTGGCTTTTGATGGCATTTGAACTGTGGGCTCTTTGGCTGAGATGAATATTGGCATTGCTGTATAGTTGTTCCGGGCGGATTGTCGGATTTCTGTAGTAGTTGTGAAATAGTTGCTGCTTGGTCTACGAAATCTACCACGGTATTTGGTTTAAACTACAATGTTTTCCAAATTCTACATAATACATAATTGTTGTTTTTAGTTCTTCTTCTTCTGCTTCGTTACCAATTCCTGGATACCTTCATGAGCAATGGCCGCTAGATTAATGAATTTGATGAATAATGTTTTCGCATGATCCCATGGTAACACCGTTGTGAAGTAGCCGCTATATTTCTGTTTGCCCTCATCTTTCATTCTGTTGAGTGCTTAACAGTGTTTCATTTCATCAGATGGGTCCATTACCTTGAAATCTGCTTCTAGCTCTTAGATGAAATGTCTTGGATCGAGGCCATCAAATTTCGGATTTTCGTTTTTGTTGGTGAGTCTATAAAGAGAACGATGTTGTTTGCTTCCGGGAATAACTTGGGTTAGGGTAGAGTTGTTGGTGATAAAGGGATGGAGTGATATGGTGGATTGACTGCGGGTTGGGGTAGTGTATAGATGTCTGCTTCTATGAATCTTATCTGTGGTAGTTCTAAATGACCTGGTGGTGGTGTGGGCGGGTCGCGTTTCATTGTTTCCGCCTGCTCCCGGAGCGATTATTCCACTTTTTAGTTTAGTTTTTCGGATTTCTTTATTTTTTCCCGCAGCCCCGCTATCTGCCTTGTAGACTATTCCTGCAATTCTTGTAATCGTAGGAATCTCTAGATTTATAGGAATTTGGAAGGCTTTTATGACCTCTACGGTCGCGCCCGTCGTTATTCCGGTACGGTTTTATGAGATATTAGATTGAATCGTAATTGAGAGAAAAACTCATCTTCGTCACGAAGAGCCCACCGTTACAAAATATACCAAATTATTTCCGATTATCGTCCGCTCGTCTCCAGCGATATCGAGAAAACTCGTTCGATAAAAAAAGTTTTCGCAATAATTAATTCTACAAATATTTATTATATTAAAATGGGCAAGCTATTTAATGATAAATAAATTCATTGAAAAGTATACTACAAATAATCTAACAATAACCTTCTTTAATGAATATATATTAAATATAATTATTCACTCCCTCAGTATATTAAATGTTTAATTTATAATGAAAATAAAATCAAATAAGCAAAATTATTATATTTCTAGGTGTACAAGTTCTTATAAACTTCTCATGAAAAAATGTCCACATTAAGACATTATTTGACAAATTGCCTCAATCCTATTTCGCACTGTCTAGCAAAAGTTTATATTGGACGAACACGCCCTATAAACGGTAAACTTGAAAATAGCGCATCTGCTCTTAAAATATGGCATCGTATTTTGAAGACAGTTTACGACAGTGGACATGGCATAAAAGCTCGCGATAAAATTAATTTTTAATTTAAAATAGTGGGTTATGTAGACCAACACTTTAAAACTATACCTATGACTTTAAAATACATTTATAAATTACTAAATCAGTTTTATAGTATAAAATACTTATAAATCATAGCAATAACACTAACTTGATATCATTATAAATTAATTTAATCAAGAACAATACATAACAAGTTATCAATGCATATCCGATTTCATAAATTGCTTGAAAATATATAATCGCAATATAACAACACTGAGATTATAACTCTTTTAATAACAAATTGATTAACATAGTACACTATGGCGTAAAAAATGTATAGTAAACAGTAAAACAAAGTGTGAAACCTGTGAAATTAAAATAACAGCAAGTAATAATAACAAGCTATTATAAATTATATAATAATTCAATAAATAGTGCATGAATGGCTCTAAACAATAATGAATTAAGTATCTTGAATAGGAATAAAAAAATACATTATGTGGTATAGTTAAATATTGTTAAAATATCTTATAACATATATAATTGACAAGAATGACTTCTAGATATTTTTCATTTATATTCCTTAAAACTTGTCTTAATAATATATACTCTAACTTATTTAATTACTAATATACATACTATATTGTACAGATATTACTTTCACTTATCAATTTAAATTATTTTAGAACAAATAGTAGTGAATGTAAGTCATCATGTTAATAATCATTCACTAATACGGTGCATACATTATTCACTGCGCTCTTGATGAATCGAAATTATAACATTAGGATATTTTAATTAACTTGTTAAAAATTATCAATATATAAACTGCAGTTCATTTTGGGAAAGTATGGAAATTTAAAGATTTAAACTTGTTAATAATTCGTTCTGGTAATTAAAAATATAATCCCCATTCCTAATTGCTTTCCTCATCTCCAAACTTTCGCAGAGATTTAATTTGCGGCCTTTTTAAGGTGAAGTGAATCGGTTTGATGTCCCTTTGTAAATCAACGATGGGATAGACCTGTTCTCTCGGTCTGGCTTTTTAAAGGATTATATTTTTAATAATCAGAACGAATTATTAACAAGTTCAAATCTTTTAAATTCCGTACATTCCCACAATTAACTCCACTTTATTTAGTGTTACACTTGCTCATTTTTAACTAGTTTATTCAAATTAACTAATTTCTTCATCAAGAGAAACTGGAAACTTACAACATTATATAAAAAAAGAAGAGCAAAATAGATCAGCCTTCTCTTTTATTATGAACGAAATTTTAACACAAGACTAAAAATACATTCGCCAATCACGTCCACGAAAATAATAACAATTATAACTAAAACAAAAAGACTTTTCTTTACGATAAATTTACTTCTCATATAACCCTTGGTAAAACATTTTTATATTATTTTTTTTACTTCATAATTTTTAAAAATCTGCCTTGAACATGTTCTAATTAATTTAAAAAGTTTATTACATTCACACCAGCGTGTACATGTTTAATGCCCTTCTGCAACCAAACGCAGTCACCTACAGGATTATTCTTACAAAATATCTTTTAATCATCATAAAAAAGTAAGCAATGACCCTGGTTTAAAGTACTAAAAACATAATTAATTAATTAATTAAAAACGCTAGGAACACAGTGGGTTCCTTGCGGTAACCCTGATGTGACATCGACGACTCCGGAAATATTTGAACCTATTCTGACACAGTAACTGCGGCTATTAATAAAACTTTGAAGCCACTTAATTACTAAAGCACTAAATCCAATGATGTTAGTTTTGAATGTCGTGATTGACTCGGTCAGAAGCTTTAGAAAAATCTGTATATATTGTATCAACCTGCATCCCATTCTCAAAAGCGTCTATTGCAAATGAAACAAGATTCGTCGATTTAGATCGTCCTTCACAGAAGCCATGTTGTTCATTTCCAATTTCATTTTTGCAGGCCTATTTGGTGTGTTCTGTCACCAATGCATCAAGCATTTTGGGAATAGAGGATTGAATGCATAAACCTCTGTAATTTTTATGTCCTTGCGATTCCCATTTTTATACAATGGATTTACGTAACAGTTTTTCCACATTGAGAGTACCACGCCTGTTCTGAGTGAGCATTTAAATAAAAGCACTTTTACTGACGCAAAGAACTTGGAGAATAATTTAACACACTCTTTACCACTATCAGCTGTCTTCTCATTCAGGAACATGTGACTCAGATATCCAGTAGTGTTGCGTGCCACATTCACAAATAACCAAATGTTTGAACTCAGCTCCACTAAATAATCCATATCTAGAAATTTATTTGTATCATTGCATTGTTTTCTTAAACAAGAAACTCTTTCATAATCCGCTAGTTCATGCTCTCTTTATATAACATATAAGCATTATTATTATCACGTGTCAACTTAAGGGCTTAATCAAACCATTTTGGATATATGTTAGGTCTATTGTAACGTTAAGGGATAAATTTATCGATTCATTCATTAGGAATATCATCATTTATTGCACGCGATTATTCGATATTCTTATCGAAAAGAGCTGGGATAATATTTCTTAATGCCTTATTTATTGCGATATATATTTAATAAGGTATATGATGCTGTATCTGTCTAAGCCAAACGTCAGTAGCGTAGGAAGTTTTTATTGGCGCATTAGAAAAAAACATATCTAAGAATATTCCCCATGTGTTTGAACTAGTATTTACCTGACGCACATAATAAAAACTAGATCGTTTGCATTTTACATATCATAATCGCCACAAATAATATTGTTTTGCTTGTTTAGTATATTTTGTTTCATTAGACGATGAATTTATCACAAACCTTTACGAACACTTGTTTAATCCGAGGATCGCTAATTGGCATTATTATTATTATTATAATGTCTTTATTATTTACCAAAAAAATGTGTACAAAGATAAAGAAAACAATATAAAAGAGTAGGCGAAGTTCAGTCAGGCAATGATACCTTTTACGGCTCTTCCACTTAGCCTACAAAAACTTAAATTATAATAAATTTCATCAAAATTATATCGTACAAGCTTATAGGTATATAATATACAAATAAACAAAAATGCATGACATACATTAAAAATTAAACACATTTATCAACTCTAAAGCTCTTACCGAAGAGTAATAAACGAATGGATAACTTAAACTTATTTTATTTTAAAGATTTTAGGTCTAATGGAATTTTATTATATTATTTGTAAATGTTATATGTTTTTATATATAGTATGTGCACGACTTAAGGCGGATTCCCAAGGCCACACACGTGCAGTTCCTTATCCGTATGGAATTTCAGAGTCATCAACTCTTATGTTATAAATATACCCCACAATTGTAATAAAGTCAGTAATAAATCTGTCAGTCGCATTTGTCGCATGAATTATTCTCATTCAACGCTCCTGAAATAAAAAGTTACTTTTTAAAAAGTCAATCGATAGTTGATTAACCAAAACTGGCGCAGTCGGTAGGATACGTCGAACGGTGAAAAAGACAAAAATCGCTTTGACCCGGTCCGATAATCGGTTAATTTGACAAACGATCCACAACAAAACATCGGAGACGCAGAAAACTTCAAACGGACACACATCGCCGGAAGCACCTGCAGACCCGAAGGAAGACATCGACTATCGAGGGGAGCATCCTAAATCGACGATTCTCCGGAACCCATAGATTAGAAAGACCTGGAAACCACACATCGCTGGATTCTATAGGCAATAGAATTAAGAAAACCATGACGATGCAGAAGTACGCTCTAACCTTAATGTAAGTTTTCCAATTAATTATCCGTCTTCAATCACACCCCTACACTGTTTGATTTTCTTTAATAAGCGAAAAATAATAATAATAATTAATTAATATAAGCTAAATAATTAAACTCTATAACTTATGAACGAGTTCGAAGATATAATCGAACAATTGAACGATATTCAATTAAATATAGTTGAACAAGATAATTTAAATATTCCCAAAATGGCTCTAAACGTCCCACTAATGCGTTATCAAGCAGATAACATTCCAACGTTTTATGGAAACCCAAAACAACTTAATAGATTAATAAATTCTTGCGAACATTTTTTGCAAGCATTTCAAAACGTAAATAATGTAAATGACCGCATTAATATCTGTTTGCTTGATACGATTCTAAGTAAATAACGTAATCGTGCTGCTGATTTAATCGGCACTAGAACCGAATTAAACACGTGAATCAAACATTTTCAGATCAGAGTGGTACAGATTGCCTAATTCAGGATTTAATCTCAATTAAACCATACAAAAATGAAACACCAATTCAGTTCGGAATGAGAATTCAAGACGCTAGAAGTTTGTTGTTTGCTAAATTAAATACCACTATTCAAGACACTAATGAAAAATTAATTAAGATTCGTCATTACGACGATTTTGCGCTTAAAACATTTATAAACGGATTGCCATACCATATGCAACTAGTAGTAAGACTTAGAAATCCGAACTCGATCGAACAAGCATTAGCATACGTAACGGACGAAGAAAATTTTAAATACATTAACAACGGACAGAATCCGAATTTCCGACAACCCACATATCGACCACAACCTTCTCTAAACCCAAATTTTACACGACAACCACCTAAACCGAAAAATTTTGCACAAAAACCAAACTTTTACCCCCCAAGATATTCACAACCGAATTTCTCTCAACAACCTAATTTTGCTCAACAAGCCAATTTTTCTCAACGACCAAATTTTGCTAGACCACCTATGTTTAATTGTCAACAGAGACCGTTTTCAAATGTAACGTTTATTCCGCGTCCCGCAATAAATGCCCAACCTCAGTTAAATCAATTTAACAAACCGAATTTTAATCAGTTCCCGAATAACTCAAATAATAAATTTGGCAACCAAAAAATATTTCCATTTAATCCAAAATTAAGTTCAATAACCAGGAATAATTCTCAACGTAAATTTGCCCCTGAGCCAATGGACACAACATCAGGATACGCCACACTTAGACCGAAACCGACATTTATCCGGAAGAATTATTTGTCCACCAAATAAATGACAACGAAAAAATTTAAATAACCACCTTGATCCTAATTCGTATCAATATGAGAACAACTATGAAACACCAAACGACCAATTTTTCGAACCGACCAATAATTATTATCCTGACGATCCTGAGTATGAATTTTACAACAACGAACATATTAATCATGATCAATACTTTGACGTAAATAATCAGTCGTACAATTATATTAATAACGAAGGTTACGTAGAAAACCAAGATCAAAATTTTCACCTACCTTGCGCGGATCAGAAACAAACATAATTACTATTAATAACATTCATGCAAAACTACCATATATTAATGTCCCCGAACTAAACGCAAAATTCCTAATAGATACTGGAAGTACTAGAATCTTAATAAACCCTCAACTTGCCCACACATTTTATGAAGATTTTATTTCAAATGAATCATTTCAAATTGAAACCGCACGCGCAATGACAGAACATAATGAAGTTGCAATAATTCCAATTTTCACCCCGTTTCAAACTAATAGCTATCATAAATTTTACTTATTCGACTTTTCTCCAAATTACGACGGACTTATCGGTGTAGACCTTTTAAATCAATTAGGAGCTAATATAAATATACAAACAAGGAGATTAACCACACCCGGTGTCGAAATCCCAATAATTTACGAAAATTCTAAACTTACCAATAAAACAAATCAATTCAATGAAAGTTTTCTAATTATTCCACCTCGTACACAAGTTATACAACTGCCAGTAGAGTTAGATAATGGTATTGGAATTTTAAATTACACAAATTTTGGTATAAAAACAGAAATGCCCAAAGCACTGGTAAATGTCAAAAATTACCTTGCAATCACTACGATCACAAATTCAGGAGAAAACCCAATAAAAATAAAAATAAATGCACCTTCTGAAATCGAAAAATTAGATATATGTAATGTTAATTTCATAGAGAAGATGGAAACCGATGAAACGCCTTTCGGTATTAATTACGATGATATTTTAAAATCAAACCTAAAAAATTTACGATTAAACCATTGCAACACAGAAGAACGTGACGCGATTAGGAAATTATGTTTTGAATTTAGAGATATATTTTATTCAGATAAAATCCCATTAACATTTACGAATCAAATTCAACACAAAATCAATTTAAAAAATGAAACCCCAATTTATACTAAAAGCTACAGATACCCAGAAATACACAAATCTGAAGTTAAAAATCAAATTTCAAAAATGCTAGACCAGAAAATTATTCAAGATTCGACATCACCTTGGTCCAGCCCTATCTGGATAGTACCAAAAAAGCTTGATGCATCAGGTAAGAAAAAATGGCGATTAGTTATCGACTACAGGAAATTAAACGAACGTACAATTGATGACAAGTACCCTCTCCCGAACATCACTGACATTCTCGACAAACTAGGTAAAAGCCAATATTTCACAACTTTAGACCTTGCAAACGGCTTTCACCAAATAGAAATGAACCCAGACGATATTCAAAAAACGGCTTTTTCGACAGAAAACGGACACTACGAATTTCGTAGAATGCCCTTCGGACTAAAAAGTGCACCCAGTACATTTCAACGTACCATGGACAATATATTACGCGGACTACAAAATGAAATTTGCTTAGTTTACCTCGACGACATTGTTATTTTTAGCACATCTCTTCAAGAACACATTTCGCGATTAAGACAAATTTTCACAAGACTTCGACAATCAAATTTTAAAGTACAATTGGACAAATCAGAATTTTTGAGCAAAGAAGTTCAATATTTAGGACATATTATAACCCTAACGGTGTAAAACCAAACCCTGATAAAGTTTCCGCTATAAAAAATTTCCCAATACCTAAGACGCAGAAAGAAATAAAATCGTTTCTCGGACTTGTAGGCTATTACAGACGGTTCATAAAAAACTTCGCTAAAATTACTAAACCTATGACAATATGTTTAAAAAAAGATTCCAATGTAGTAACCCACCAATTCTGCAATATTCCGATTTTGAAAAACCTTTTATATTAACAACCGACGCTAGCAATTTCGCTATCGGGGCAGTGTTATCCCAAGTATGCATTCCCAATGACAAACCAATAGCATACGCCTCTCGAACCCTTAACGAAAGCGAATCACGATATTCGACCATAGAAAAAGAACTGTTAGCTATAGTATGGGCATGTAAATATTTTCGACCCTATATTTTCGACAGAAAATTCCAAATTTACACTGATCATAGACCATTAACCTGGTTGTTTAATTTAAAAGAACCCAATAGTAAACTAATACGCTGGAGACTTAAACTCGAAGAATTTGATTACGAAATAATATTTAAAAAAGGAAAACAGAATACAATAGCTGATGCTCTTTCTAGAATTAACTTAAATGCACTCGAAACTGAAAGTACAATCAATAATCCCGGTGAAATTAATCAAGAAATACTAGAATACGTACGACAATTAGCAGAAACCCCAATACAAGACGATCCCCAGACAAATCAATCAAATCCACCTGTTAAAATTTTACAAGACGTTTTAATCAAACCAGAAACGAACGTAAAAGACATCCACCAACCATCTCTCCAATCCACTCCTCATTCAGTTAGTAATGATACTAGTTTAAATGAAGGAATTTCAATTTTAGACGAGATTATTAATAATAAACCCAATCAAATTTTAATAATAACTAAAAATCCACACAATAAATTACAAACTACTAAAGAGAATTTTGGGCACCTTAAAATTCTTCATGTCAAAATACCAACATAAAATAAAAGTTTAATTCTCGAATTACTAAAAAATTACACAACGGACGGACAAACATTTTATTTATACTTCTATGATGATTCCATGTATTCATGTTTTAACGAAACCTATTTAGAACATTTTTATGAAAAAGGGTTAAAATTAATTAAATGCACAAAACTAGTAAATTCAATCAAAGACGAAGAAGAGAGAGTAATGCTAATCAAATTCCAACATGAAGGAAAATCTAATCATCGTGGAATCAACGAAACACTCGAGAAACTTAAAAGAAATTATTATTGGCCATCTATGAAAAACAATATAACAAATTTTATCAATAATTGTAATGTATGTCAAACTTCAAAATATTCTCGCAAACCCCCATACGTCCCAATAGTTTTAACTGAAACAGCCAGTAAACCTTTCCAAAATTTACACATTGACATTTTTAGATTCGATAAACAAGACTTTTTAACTATAATTGATTCTTTTTCAAAACTAGGACAAGCCATTCCTATTCAAGGTAAAACTGGAATACAAATTTGTAACGCACTAATTAACTACTTCTCGTATTACGGAATACCCGAAAAAATCACAATGGACAATGGTTCGGAATTCAAAAATGAAACTGTTAAATTTACACAAAATTAGATTACATTTCACGACCCCACTTCATCATGAATCGAATGCACCCGTTGAACGATTTCACTCTTCACTTATTGAACACCTAAGAATTTTAAGACAAAACTCACAAAAATAGTAACATTGAAATATTAATGAAGTATGCAATAATCGCATACAATAACTCCATATATTCATCAACAAATTTTACACCCTAATCAATACCGAATTTTACTCCGACTACGTTGCAAACCATAAAGATAAAATTGAACACATATATAAAGATCTGACAGATAAATTAGAAGAATCAAAAAAGAAGGTAATTAAAAAACGCAATATTAAAGGTCCCGACCAATACCAATTTACTATAGTCCAAACCGTATTTAAAACAAGAAATAGGCGAAATAAAAGGGAAAACAAATTTACAGGTCCTTATAAAATCACCGAAATTTTAGAAAATAATAAAGTAAAAATACAAAATAAATCAAAAAATAAAATTGAAACAATACATATGAAAGAATTAAAAGCCCCGTTTGTTACAGATTCTGTTCATTCTACTTCGAAACAATAACATTAAAAATTCATGACTTAAACGACAACCCAGGACTGTTACCGTTAAAGCTAGGCACCGCCCAAAATGTCATAAATTATTGGTCATTCATACAAGCCTTTGATATAACCAACATAATTATAGAATTCCAATCGCTCCAAAAACAATTTCATCGACTCAAAACTACAATAGAAAATTCACCAGAACATAAAAGAGAACTTTATAACTCATATAATGTAATCACTAATATAGAAACGTTAATAATTCAAGAAATAAACCAAATTAATCCTAATAATAAAAGAACAAAACGAGGTTTAATTGATGGTCTAGGATCAATTATTAAAATCCTGACTGGGAATCTTGATCACAATGATGCTGAAAAGTATGATACTACAATATCTACCGTAATAAAAAATGAAGGTAAAATAACTTTAATTCTACTACACAAAAATTAGCACATAACCAAAATAAATTAGAAGATCGTATTTTGCAAATAGAACAAGCTATAAAAACGAAAAACTTAGAAAATACAGATATGTATGAATTTTATCTATTTAATACAGTATTATCCCAAATCATTACATCACTACAATTAATACACAATATATTTAAAAAATTAGAAATTATGATCACCTTTTCAAAATTGAATGTTATCCATAACTCAATAGTGGAACCTAAAGAATTTCTAGAAGAATTGGAATTAATAAATAAACAGATCAACAACGATAAATTGCCATTTGAACCAAAATTAGAAAATATACTGCTGTTCGAAAAACTCTCAAAAATTAAAAGTTATATTAAAGGAAATCAAATCGTATTTATAATCCAAATCCCAATCGTGGAGCCGGAAACCTACAACTATTTCCATCTTTACGCCCTGTCTACACCATCCAACAATGAATTTAAAACAATATTTCCTCAATCCAAATTACCTTCTCATTAATGAGCATTCGTACTTGCATTCCAACGACCCATGTAAAGAAACCCGCTCTGAAGAATTTTTATGTTACAAACCCAATAATTATGAGGAAATAAACACCAATTCTCCATGCGAAATCCAAATGATAAGCCTCGCCAAAAATACCAGCAATTGTCATCAAATTCTAACAAACATCAAAACTATGAAAATTCAAAATTTAGAAGATAACAAATGGATATTAGTAATTCAAAACGAAAAAATTACCACGAAAAAATGCGAAAAACCTAAAGACAACATTTTATTAAAAGGAACGTACTTATTAGAATTAAACACATCATGTGAAATTAGTGTTGGAAAAACAAAAATTAGATCATATCAAACCACAAAAACGAATTTCAAAGCAGCTGAACTCCCCAAACTGAATTTCGAATATCAACAAAAATTAAATAAACAATTTAACATCAAACCATTGAAACTAGAAGCAATTAACTTGGGCGAAATTAATTATATTCAACATGGACTAGATTTACAAAAGTATGAATTAAATAAAATGATAAGTGAGCCGGTGATTACACATAAACTTAGCGTTTGGACAATAATCCTATATATAATTGTGACCATAATATTAACCTTTCTAATCTACCGAATTTTCATGAAACTACGACTAAACAAAAAGGAAACCCTAGGAACCCCGAAAATGGAAAACATCATCATTTAATCTCGCATTTCTGATAACCTACATGGTCGAACTTCGCCAGGGAGGAGTTAAGGCGGATTCCCAAGGCCACACACGTGCAGTTCCTTATCCGTATGGAATTCCAGAGTCATCAACACTTATGTTATAAATATACCCCACAATTGTAATAAAGTCAATAATAAATCTGTTAGTCGCATTTGTCGCATGAATTATTCTCATTCAACGCTCCTGAAATAAAAAGTTACTTTAAAAAAAGTCAATCGATAGTTGATCAACCAAAACTAACGCAGAATTTTACTGTACCTTTTGTAGTTTTCCGCTTATTATGAACCGAGATATGGTTCGAAACTAGTACGGAATATAAAATTTTGTATACTGGGACGTACAATTTTATATCTAATCACCCTTATATGAAAATGATTTTGTAAAATAGGCAGATTGATGGTTGGGTTACATTAATGTTATGGACGTCTGTACGGAATTCTATATTATTATATAAATACGGAGGTGCATGAAAGTGAGTAACTCTATGATAAAGTGTATAACAGTGAAGAACTCTTCTATTAGCCATGTTTAACCAATTTAACTGGTCACATTTACCTAAAATATGATCATATTTCCTAATTCCAAATATTAGTCTATACAGGAAAGTATATTCTTGTATACGTTCGATGGTGACTTTATCTAGACATGCATTGTAAGCAACATCACAAAAATTAAGTAGACTAGTCACCTTGTGTTTTTACTTTAAAAAAATTCTATTAGAATAAATATTTCTTAAATTGTTATAGGCTTTGGAGATACATTTACTAATATTAGTTTTAAATCGCAAATCTGAGTTAATTGTTAGGCCTAGGTTACGTACAGAGTTTTCAAAAGGTATTGTTGTATTATCCAATTAAATATTGAGTAATGGTTTTGCAAACTCAGATATTTCTTGGACCAAATAAAATTGCTGTTGTTTAGATTAGATAGGATTTTAAATTATTTTTAATAGCGATAACAACACCGCACCGTTTTTAATACTAGTTTTATTCGAACTGTCATATCTATATACAGTATAATTTTTAAAGTGAAATTCAGCATTCGTTACTGTTTCGCCTATTCAAGTTTCTATAAGTATAATTATGTTATAAAATAAACTATTTACAAATTGCATAAGATCTTCTAATTTCATCTTAATACTACACCAAATTTTCATACAAAATATTTAGTTTTTTGTTTAATTTCTGTGTTAACATTATTTTTATGGATTTTTTGTCCGGTTGTTAATGAATTTTATAAATAGATATATCAGTTTCACCCTCCTTTTTGAGGCGCTCTGATTCATCGAAAATTTGTTTGTTATAAATTCTTTGGGAATCGGTAGATCGGCTTTCACTTTAATATCAGGATATTTCTGCCTTATACTTTCCCGTTTCATTAAAATTTCACGTGCTCGCATTTTTGTGTCAAACACAAACGATATGCGGAGGATGAAGTCAATATTTTGCCATAGCCACACTAAACACCTGATCTTTTGCCCATAGAACAAAAATGGGTCATCCGTATTTATTTATTTTAAACAAAATTCCCCGTTCAGTAAATCGGTGCCCCGATGATTCCATAACTACCTTAGCCTAACCTATAGTACTTAAAGTCTTTAGACTCAACACTACACCATCACTTGAGTCCATTCATAAAATCTGGTAGGGCGCCCAAAATTATGATTATCTTTTATACATCTTACATTAGGTCAATCTTGGATTATGAAAGCATTCCATATAGAACGTCTTGTAATACATCACGGGAATGCATGGAACGAGTTCAAAATAAAGCGCTTAGAATGGCTATAGGAGCGATGAAGTCAACACCAATAGAGGCTATACTAGCAGAATGCAACGAGCAACCGTTACGATTTCGGAGAGAATATTTAGCACTGAAGTACCTGAATAAAGTCAGACGCCTCCAAATGAATGATTTAGTAAGAAACATAATCGGCCTAGTATAAGCAACTTACACAAAACAATATTGGGCCAAGAAGACGGATCCTCCCATTATACTCGCTCATGCTACCTTGGGAAATAATATTCCATCACCTTGTTTCCTTTTCAAACTTGAATATGAAAGCCTATATACTGTGCCAGCAACGATCATACCTAGATATACGGAAAACATCAACCGAAATAAGCAGATCGTTCAGAAGATTACGCTGGAGCATAGTGACTGATATACCTCAATTGGATGTGATAAAAATAATATGAATGTCAAATGAAGCATTTATAATAAGTGCTGAAGGCTCTGGGATTCTGAAGGCCATCAAATGGGCTACAGATTAAAAACAAAATATAACTATAATAACCGTCTCATTATCAATTATAGAGGCTTTTACACAAATGTATGTTTGTATATATTCATTTACATGTAATATGTTTTTCTCTGTAATTAGATTTTTGTCTGTTGAGAAATAAAGGATTATTATTATTATTATTATTATTATTAAAATATCCATAAATAAGTTTAGAAACGTCAATTTAATGAAAATAATCCAGAATATAAACCGCTTGCATTCCCTCAATTTAAAATGTACGATTGTCTGGGTTAAAGGGCACCGTAATATCTCCGGAAATGAAATAGCACACCTATACGCAAACAGCAGCAGTGAAAAGCGATATTGACTATGCAGAACTTTCAGCAGAGGATATTAATAGTTACCATAAGAGAAAACAACAAGCCAGGTGGGAAGCTGAATGGGAAATCTCATAAAAAAAACACTCGAGTCACTATTTTCTGTTATACCCGAAATATCCCAGGAAAGTAAGCCACATATAAAATAAATAAATTACTTCAACTTACACCTACTTTACTAATAATAATAGTAATATTATTACTCCTAAGGCTTTACTTCTAACTTTCCTAACTAACCCTAATTACTACTCTATCTATCTACTAGCATTTCTAAACTAAAATTATAGCTAAGTATAATGATTAATCATTATTGTATGATTTTTGTTTGGTGTTAGTTATGACTACATTATTCTTACCTTCTACTATTATTCATTTAGATTATATTAAACTCTACTTTTACAGTTTTATTTGTTCCTGTCAAATCCCCACTTAGTTAATTGTCTCACTATAATTAATAAGTTAGGCAAAGTTGATTGCTTGTCAGTAGACTTGCGCTATATTTACCCGACATTCACACATGTCAATTTTCGATATAATCAACCTAATTATAAATAACCAAAATCATCATTAAATCAGTTCTTCTTTTAGTCACCTTAGAGACTGGTACATAACGTCTAGCGAAAATGTGGATTTGCTGAATCAAGCAATACGGTACGGCACAGTTAACGTACACTTAATTTCTATTTCCCACAATACTTGCAGGTAATTCGCTTTGATAGAGACGGGACCCATCCTTGTGGCCCCAAATATTACATTTAACCTTAATACTAAACTAAAATTATAGGCCATTTTGCATTTGCGACTCTGTTTGGCATATGCCTCTTTCTAATTTATTAGTGGTAAATCGAAGAATTTGACCAGTGAACATTATTAAGGAGGCATACTTTCTTTCTTCCGCTGGTTCACGACATTATTATGAAAAATGGAATCATATGCATTATAATGAATAAGCGAGGCCGTTGAAACTCTATAGCGTGAGGTTTCAAAAATTATTTATTGTACTACGACAATCGTTTCGCCACACTGTGGTAGATGTATGACAATAATAAAATACAATTGAACTTATACACTAATGGGATGGGAGTGTAAGATTGTGGGAGGTGTAGAGGTAGTTTGCGGTTTTCAGCAACAATTTTAAGATTTTGCAAAAGAAATGAATTGTTATCGACAGAGAAAGAATAATTTCAAAAAAAAGTTAAATACTGGTTAATTATTGGTCTCTGTTTTATGATTTAAAATCGCTCCTATTTTGTCAATTTTGTTTCAATAAGTTAAGCATCATTCCTTTGTTGCATTTATGAAGATTCTTGAGATTGTCCTTAAATGAGTTGTTATATTCTTGGAAATGTTCTACATATTCTTCTGTTAACTGAAACCTACATAAGTAATTGATTTATACTATTGATATTTTGGGGCGTTGGAAAAATTAGTGATCTTATTTCCTGTTTTTGTTTTTAGTAAATATGTTTTTATCATGGTTTCCGATCGTTAAAATACGGTTGGGCCCAATATTATAATTTGTTTCTGAAAGATGGGTGTTAAATAACTGATATACCATTGAATGAAATGCTGCTATATTATGTGGCAATGGATGAAAGTACTGCATGTGAATAGATGTACTCGCATAAGTGTGTTTGTGACACAACTTAAATTCATGTTTCCTGTTCACTCTACTGATATTTACATCTAACAAATTGATTGATTGATTGGATTCTAATTCTATTGTAAATATTATGTTATTATGAATACTGTTAACGGTGGAGGATTCTACTTCGTTATACATTATTGTTTACAAATAAAAAAAACTAAATAAAGTCAGTGTCATACAAACAAAGTTAAATAGTTATTTGTACAACAAGGATGGAAATGTTACGCTTTTACGCACGAGAGTAGGGTGTTGGTGTACGAGCGAGCGAAGCGAGCGAGTGCATCAAGTCCTACTCGAGTGCGGAAAAGCGCATTTCCCACGCGTTTTACACACTATTTTTTCACATACTGCATATAACATCAATTATAAAGGTGTTTTCCATTTCATTTTTGACATTGACATATAAAAATTAGGTTAGAATTATCGATAGTACGTGTGTTGTATATATTACTCCATGTATGTAACTGACACTGACATTGATTAATAGTATATAAAAGTAGTACGAAAAAGTGTATTCATTCTAAAAAGTGTTGCTATGCAGAAAAGTATTTCTATGTTAATTTTTTCAACGATTTTGGATGCGGAAAAGTAAGGTATTTCTATTCAGTATGTGAAAAAAGTTTTTTATTTATTATGAATACTATTGATATACTTTAAGAAGGATTGTAGTTGCATATCCGTGCCTGTAAAACAGACAAAAATACTATTCACATATCTATACCAATATTTTAACAAACTGTGTTTTTAAATTATTGATTTCAAATTATTCATGAATATTTCGGCAAGTAATGGGTTTAAAGGAGTACCCATTGCTAAGCAGTCGGTTTGTTGGGAAAACTTGTGATTAAATTGAAAGTAATTCTGTTCTACGATTAGTGCCCTTCCAATTTAAAGAACCGTAAATGAAACGGATTACTTCTTTTCGTGTATACTCGGAAAGAGGTTTGTTACAAAAGTTGTAAGGGATTTCTATGATTTTAATTTTATTAATTAAGTCGTCCGAATTTTTAATTGAATATTTAAATTTGAATATTGTGTGGTCCAATAAAATAACGATTAAAGCTCTAGAAATATTTATACATGATTTCGGGGGTCTTGGATTCATTGATATTAAGAATCGTTTTTGCTCTCGCTGAAATTTACGTTATTTTTGGAAAAGCATGATATATATTGTTTTTGGAATGTATTGGTTTTGATGAAAATGATGGTATAGGTTGTGTCTGTTTATAACAAATCGAAATTATTTAAATTTACAAAAGAGCCAACTTTATTATTATATTCAGAGCTAGATTCTGCAACCACTGTATTGCCTTTATTGGCTTTTATAAAGATAATATTATTGCCGCTGCTTTCTTTTTATTATTTTTGGCAATTTGAGTTTCAAAAATTGGATGGCTGACTTGATTTTATTTATTTATTCATTTGCCTTTCTACCTTTCGGTGTAAGGTGTGGCTGGCTTGATATCAATTAAAAATACTTGACTTTAATAACCATTTATTACCTATTGTATTATTTAATATGTATTTGTGAGTTGTGTGAAATTTACGGTCTAATTAATTAAACACAGTTATCAATATTATCAATAGTTAATCAGCTATTCTTCAGCAGTACATCTTTCTCAAATGCACTTCAAAAACGTTTCATTTATTATAATCTACTTACGGCATTTGAATTGAAAAATAACTAAAAGTAAATAAAAAAGAAAGTATTAATATTAGTAACTTAGAAATTTAGCTAGATCAATCCTGAGGTGATTTAAGGATAGCTTTATAACCTATTTTAGTTTGCCTTTTATTAACGATATCAATAATTATAGAAATAAACGAAGAAAATATCCAACTTTTGCTAATGAATTGATCACAATAAATTACAATTTAATTTAAGTATCTTAAATAATATTAAATTTAAATAATAAACACTTTTTAACTTTGTTTGTATAACACAATTTATTTACTGCTGACTATAGTTTCGGCATCTCAACGTGCCATTATCAAAACATACAATGATTAAAAACTACAATTACAGGTATATATATGGAAACAAAATTTAACAAACAGCTGTGAAAATTGGAGTGTACATCAGGTCAACCTGGTCGTTAATTAGGGGTATTCCCGGATTAGCGCGAGCCTTATGAATTTCGATAGATTCTAGGAGGTCCATTTTTCGACCCTTTCCTACGTAATGGATTATGGATAGTACATCCTCGCCAAAAGAATGATTCTCCTCGATTATATGCTTCGCAAACGTTGATTTTTCAATTTGTTTTAGGCGGACAGAGCGTAGATGTTCTTTTAATCTAATACTAAAATTCCGACCAGATTGTCCTATGTACACACCTTGACATTGTTGACATGTTAATTTATAAATACCGGATTTGCTAAAATTATCTACTGAGGTTTTCGGATTGAAAATTAAATTTCTGATTTTTGAACTGGGTTTTAATGCTGCTGTGATGTTGTGTTTTTTAAAAATATTCTTAATTTTAAGGCTAGCATTTCCAAAAAAGGTTAAAGGTATATATTTTTTGTTTTCTGGTGGTAAGTCACCTCCAAATAGGATTTTCTTAATTTTTCCCAGTTCGTGTTTTTTTAATAATTTATCAATTATGTTGGCATTGTATCCATTATTTATTGCTATGTTCTTTATGAAGGAAATTTCGTTTTTTCTTGCAATGTCCGATACGGGCAAACTCAATGCTCTGTGAATCATTGAATTGAACGCAGCCATTTTATGCATTTGAGGATGTCTGGAATGGTTAGGGATAACGGTGTCAGTAAAGGATGGTTTTCTATAAATGTCAAATAAGAGATTGGTGTTAGTCTTAGTGATGGATAAATCTAAATATTTTATTACTTTCCCTATACACGTAGTATATAGGGGGAGTATTGTTTTCGTGATTTTTTTTTCAAAATTTTTTTTTGCGGAAATATCCGTTTTAGGGTCCCCTGAACCCAAAACACTAATTTCTGGAAAAAAAAAATTGTGTGTCTGTGTGTGTGTGTGTGTGTGTGTGTGTGTCTGTCTGTCTGTCTGTCTGTCTGTCTGTCGGTGGGTGCTGTATCTCAAAAACGAATGATCCGAATGGCATAAAACTTAAAACTTAAGGTTTTATTGTTAAAAACTCGATCTGAAAAGCTTTTGGTAAACATTCATTAACCGGAAGTGGTTGTTTACTCGAGGCGTTTTTTTGTTTTTTCGTGATATTTTTCTAAATATGAAAATTTTTAAAAAAACGGTTCAAACAAAAGTTAAAGGGAATGAAAAACTGAACAAGTTTTATTCGAACATGTTTTTTATAAAATTTTAAACATTCGAGAAAAAAAAATAAAAAATTGAAACTTTTGACATTTTTTGCCAATTGCTAATAAACTATTGGAGATAGATAAAACTCATATAACAAATAATTGTAGCGAATTCAAAAGTGCACAAATTATTAAGAACAACATTTTTGCGTAAACCTCATAGTTTTCGAGAAAAATATAGGGAAAGTACTATGATGGCCACATCACCATTTTATTGTTATTGGTTTCTGACTCTACGGTGAATTTAATTTTAGGGTGCAGGTTATTAATGAAATCTAAGAAGTGGGTTAGTTGCCTATCACTTCCTACAAAGCAAGCCAAGATATCATCAACGTAACGATACCACATTTTAATGTGTTTTCTACCTAAAGGGGAATTTAAAATACTGTTGGTTAAATTATTCATGAATATTTCGGCTAACAGTGGGCTCAATGGTGAACCCATTGCTAAGCCTTCTGTTTGTTTATAAAACTTATTTTCAAAGGAAAAATAATTATTATCAAGAATTAGTTGTATTACGTTTAAAAATTCGGACTTTACGGTTATGTTAACATTATTTTTGTCAAAAGATTCTTCAATTAATTTAATGCAATCATGTGGAGGGATATTTGCAAACATGTTCGTTACGTCAAAAGATACCAGTCTGTAGAATTTTTAATTGCGCGAGGGTCTTTAAAATTTGTTAATTCTTTATTACAATGAGTTTAAATGAGAGGAGATATTATGGGCTGGAGAGTTAGTGAATGAAAAGACGGGACGGATAGGTTCTTCTTCCTTGTGTATTTTAACTAACCCGTATAAACTAGGGGAGGTTGGATTCATTGGAAATAGGTGAAATTGATTACTATCAGAGAAAATAAATTGACTATTTTTAACAGAAGATTTTAGCAGTTTTGTGAAATTGGTGGTAGGGTCTTTATTCAATTCAATGATCTCAGAATTATTTAAGAATGTATTTATCTTTGAGATGTAAGAAGATTTCTCTAGGATAACTACTGAATTGCCCTTATCGGCTTTAGTTATGGTTAAGTTGTTGTTTTTTATTTTTTGTTTAATGGATTTTACTATGTTATGATCTTTTGTATTATTGATAGCAGAATTTTTAATAATTTTTGCGATTTTATGTTTGTCTAATTCACAATCCGAAATACTTTTAAGAGCTAACTCTGATTCAACAATTAATGTTTCTTTAAAATTTCTATCAAGAATATGCGGTGAATAATTCGGGCCTGACTCTAATAAATTTAGTTCTGATTTTGAAAATATTACGTTGCTATTGTTAATGACTCTAGGGTAAAAAATATGGCGGTTGGGGGGTGGTCTAATATTTACGTTTGCGGCTTTTTCTTTTTCTTCTTTCAATTTGGAAAGTTTGTTTCTCTGGATTAGGAACTTCTTGTGGGTGATGTAGCTGACTTTACCCCGTACATAATCATCTAGAACAGAGGTGTCCAAACTACGGCCCGCGGGCCAAACCCGGCCCGGCAGGCGATTTTATCCGGCCCGCCAAGGATTTTGAAAAATTTCGTAAAATATAAATGTAGCGTGGCGCGTCGGTATTAGATCTCGCGCAGATGAAGAGCGCATTTGGTTAGAATGAGCACGGTATCATGCTCGAAAAAGTACAGTCTGGTATTCAAGTTTTTCTGAATTTTGCGATACAACTCGGCCGCTCGACTACATGAATGATTTTGTACTCTGACTGTACGTAGGCGGCGCGGAGCGGCAGACTGCACTCAACTGCAGTGCCTGCAAAGCTACGAGATTGTCCACGACAAACCAAAAATTCGTCGGCCGCGGAACTTATTTACATTCTTTACAGTTGATATATTGTAAATTGGTATGTTTAAATTTATATTTAATATATTATAACTTAATTATTATGTTAATATTATTTTTTAAAGTTGAACATGGAAACAAAAAGAAGAAAAGTAGATGAGGAGTGCCGCGTTTTTAAAGAAGAATGGGGATTCAAATATTTCTTTGTGCAATCGCAGTCAAAGAATGGCAAAGCTATATGTGTAATTTGCAATGACACTGTTGCTGTAATGAAGGAATACAATTTACGTCGACATTATGAAACAAAACATGCTTCAGCTTACTCACAATTTAAGGACAAGCAGCGTACTGAAAAATTTGAAAAAATGAGTCGTAGTTTGTCTTCTCAGCAAAATTGGAAGGAAAACTCGGAAAATGAATCATTGACTTTAGTTAGCATGAAAGTTGCTTATTTGTTGGCGAAAAAAGGGAAACCCTTTATGGACGGAAACATCGTTAAAGAGTGTATGTTGGAAGCTGTTGGGGTATTATGTCCGGAAAAGGTGAAACTTTTCAAAACGATAAGTCTTTCCCGCAATACTGTTGCTCGTCGAATTGACGATATTGGCAATAATATACTCCACCAGATTTCTGGAAAAGCACAGCGTTTCACTCACTATTCTATCGCGATGGATGAATCGACCGACGTTAGTGACACCTCACAACTTTTAGTATTTGTTCGTGGAGTTGACGACGATCTTAATGTCACCCAAGAATTAGCATCGGTTAACAGCATGCATGGCACTGCAACTGGAGCAGATATTTTTAAGGAACTACAACAGACGTTGACCAAATATAACTTGGACTGGAATCGACTCCAAGGTGTGACAATTGACGGAGGAAGAAACATGTCTGGTGCAAATATTGGGGTGGTTGGGCTAATAAGAAAAGCTTGTGAAAGCGCAGGCCCTATGTGTAAAACATGTCGACATGAGCTGCGTTTTGAAACCAGTTGTTTCTGTCGTAAACTTTATTCGATCACGTGCACTCAATCATCGCCAATTTCGATCTTTCCTCGAAGAAATTGAATCTGAGTCTGTTGACTTGTCGTATTATACAGCAGTTCGATGGCTTAGCTGTGGAAAAGTGTTATTGCAGTTCTTCAAGCTCAGAAAGGAAATTAAAATTTTTCTTGCGGAAAAGAATCACCCTGAACCGCTTTTATCGGATGCAGAGTGGCTCTGGAAGTTGGCAATTTTTGCAGATGTCGTGACACACTTAAATAACTTGAATTTAAAGCTCCAAGGTAAAAACAACTTAATTTGTGATTTATTCGAGCAAATCAAAGCATTCAGAGCTAAGCTGATATTGCTCGAAAGTCATATGAATGAATGTAATTTTTCCCATTTCACGTGCTGTGAAAAATTTAGTACAGAAACTGACGAAAGATTTCCCACCATATTTGCAGTAAAAGTAATCGCGGATTTAAAACTAGAATTTCAAAAGCGTTTTTCTGATCTTGACATAAATTCAAGGGAAATTCGGCTGTTTCAAAATCCATATGACTGCAACGTTGGCGACGTTTCAAGTCAGTTTCAAATGGAAATAATTGATCTTCAAGCTAGCGATCAAATCAAGAACAAATACAAGGAAGGAAACTTGATCGATTTTTACAAATTTTTGGACGCAAAAGAGTTTCCAAATTTAAAGCAATTGGCTGGTAAATTTATTTCTATGTATGGCACTACCTATATGTGCGAACAAACTTTTTCCAGGATGAAGTATCTGAAATCTAAATATAGGGCAAATTTATCGGATGATCATTTGCAATCATTGCTAATAATTGGTGTTTCCGATTTGAATCCCAACTTTGAAGAAACTCTCCAGGAAAAAACCCAGTTCCACCATTCCCATTAAAAATTGCATGAAATAATTTTATAATAATATAATTTAGACATGTTTGTTTAGTATTGTTATATCTGTAATTTACTATAAAAAAATAAAATTCAATGCTGCTTTACTTGTAATAAGGTTTTTTAATTCACATATTTACAATGCTTGGCCCCCGCTAATGAATTTAAATACCAAACTGGCCCTCGCAGCAAAAAGTTTGGACGCCTCTGATCTAGAAGATCGAACTCAACCGGGTGGAGATGATGCACTAGCTTGGAATGCAGGATCTTGATATATGTGAAATATACATCTCGCTTCTTGAACCAGAATTTTAATTCTTCCTTAATCCATGTTTTTTAGGCTGCTTTTATGGTGTTTTTGGCTGCCACTGATTTACACTTTGTTCTCAATTGTACGTATTGAGGTACAACGTTATGTTTTAAGCACTGTTGGTTAAATCTGATGTTTAATGATGCTTGCTTCTTTTTTAATTGTAGTTTAAAATACATTTTCGCCTTTTTAGCTACACTAGCACTGATAAAATTCTGGTTCAAGAAGCGAGATGTATATTTCACATATATCAAGATCCTGCATTCCGAGCTAGCGCATCATCTCCACCCGGTTGAGTTCGATCTTCTAGATGATTATGTACGGGGTAAAGTCAGCTACATCACCCACAAGAAGTTCCTAATCCAGAGAAACAAACTTTCCAAATTGAAAGAAGAAAAAGAAAAAGCCGCAAACGTAAATATTAGACCACCCCCCAACCGCCATATTTTTTACCCTAGAGTCATTAACAATAGCAACGTAATATTTTGCTACGGAGCTTTTACCACGCACCATCTAGAATTAGGTGCGGGCAGTACGCACGCGCTAAGTTGTAATCTATGACTTTATGAATTGCGTACAGCTCCTGTAACAGTGGTGGATTATCGTGGGCTTACCGCTCGGCTCGACTAACTTCCGGTATCCTCAGAGAGAGGTACGACCCTAGATCTTAACAGCGCCACCTACTTGTAACGAGCGGCAAAGATAATCCTAGATCAAGTAGGAAGTCCAAAAACCACAAAGTAATACGGCAAGGTAACATAAACCAACCCAAAAATAAGAAACACAAAATCGGACTAAATCTAATTTAATTTAAAAATAAAATTGCTACTAATTTATTACAAGATCAACTAAATTTACACTTAATTTAACGAAAATAAATGAAATTAGGCGTATGGCGCAAAGTAGGCAAAACAAAAAAAAAGTAATTGTTTCCACGTAATATTTAAGAATTTTATAACTCCAAAAACCGAGACCAAAATAAAAATACCCGAATTAAAAATTTCTGGACGAGCGTATGTTCTTAAATTAAATGTAATTTAAGTTTAAAAGTTAATGTAAGATAAACGGATTTTCTATTGACTAAAATAAGGTAATGCAAATGGAAAAATTTTGGTATCTTACTATTTAAACAAAAAAAAAAAGAAATCATTAAAATGATCTGTACAATTTCCACACCAAATCCGGCGTAATTACTATTCGTTACACGGTTATTTTACAGAAGAGATTACGTAGGGTTGAATACTGCAGTGTTCAATTACATAAATCACACATCATCCATTAATAAATATAAATAAACTATAACGCATACAAACAAGAAAAAACTCTGTTCGTTTCGGTCTTACTATGAATATTACTCTTAAATATTTAAATTTTATGTTATTAAAAAAATTATAGTATGAATAAATTAAATATGCGGCACTTATTTTATTAATTAATTTGGTAGCGGAAATGAAATTAATAATTAGAGAATTATTTCAATTGTTAAATTGAATTGAATTGTTAATTGATTGTTTAAATAGTTAATCACGTGGAAAAAAAAATTGCTTGAAATAAATGATCTAGATTTATAAAATTATTTAAACATTTAACCCTTAACAATAAGGTAAAATAAATCTTGTTAACTGTAACAGTACGAACACGGTTCGGTATTACACAAACTTATTTTTAGACAAAGAAAAGCAAAACGATAAAATATAATGGAATCGTCGTTTTCAATTAATGTGGCCGCGATAAAAAAAAAAGGAAAATTTTGCTCTACTCATCCGATAATTCCTGAGTCCTGTAGGGCGATCTTCTTGGACCTCCTACGCCTCCGGAGCAATATATTCGATCCTCCACAACCTGGAGTTACTCGGTCAACCACTTCCTAGCCGAGAAAACGGTGATCCAAAACGGAACAAACGGTAGCTGAACGCCAACAGAAGCAGTACACGGGAAGACGTAAAAAGTCAGCGTTGGACTCAAACCAAGCTCTTAAAAGAGCCCTATTGAGAAATAGGTTTTAGTAATACAGCAAACTAAACGTGGTAACTCACCCCTGATGGTGTTGGGAGCTCTTTTTTTGCAGATTTATTTTTCGGCAGCACGTGTTCGCCACGAGATAATTTAATCCGGCTACGCCGAAACGGAATTCACCAACCAAAATCCAAATAACGATAGTAGTGAAATCCACAGGTGTAATTCTTCTCCAAAATCCGTAATTAGATCGATGGGTTTAAATACCTCAGTAGAGAATAAATTACTTTTATCTCACGATGATGCGAATCGTTTCACCGCCAACAGACAAATTCCACAAATTCTTTTTGCGCCTGAGCTCGTTTAATCAAAACGGCCTCAGTATAGACTTTTAATGTAGGCCACCTAACATACGCACATTTAGTGCCGATAGTTAATTAAAGGAAAAATGAAGACATTTTGCCCATTTTATTAAATATATTTACGTAGTCAAAATCAGCCCGTAACAACTCCCCCTTTACTCCCCGAGGAAAACTTCCACTGAAGTTTCCGAGTTAAAAGATAACAAATAAAGCAACCCGAATAATCGAGAATAAGAAAAAGAAACAACATATTATATATAGTTATAGTTGCTGTGTACAAAAAAAAAGACAAATCTCAACGATAACCGATAAATCAAAACGAAACGCAGCACTAACTTGATCATAGAAATGTAAAAATCCCGTATAAACAGTAATATTTCAGAGTAGCATCATAACTATGATCTTGCTAAATTTAAATCACTCCTAAAGCCAAAAAGTTTGAACGACACGATAATGATAATACTTAATCAAATCCATTTTCATAAGCACATATCAAATCCAAAACCAACAAAACACATAACTTTCAACCATTACATAACACTCTGATCAGGTGGGTGGGCCTTTAAATCTTTCGCATGATAAATACCAACATCTTTATTGTTCATATCTACTAGACGATATGTCCATGGAGAGATTATTTGAGCTATTGTAAACGGGCCTGTATATTTAGGAGCAAACTTTGACGTGATGTAATTACTTGCGTTCGACAGTACGAAATTTCGTTTCCAGACCTTTTGTTTTAGTTGATAACGCGTATCTCTACGCCTTAAATTGTACACTTTTCTTGAACGTTCATATGCCTTCTCTAAACGGGTACGCACATCATAATATAGATCTGAAACATAGTTTGATTTAGGTGGTTTAAACGCAGTACGATCAATTTGAATATTTTCCGTGTCAACTTTATTATCGTTCACAAGATATATCTCTCGACCAAACATAAGGAAGTTTGGTGTGAAACCAGTCACTTCGTGTTTTGAAGAGCGGATCGCAAATCCAACTTTAGGGAGATATTGATCCCACGTTCGGTGATTATCTTGGACGTAAGATGCGAGCATGGTTTTAATAACTCGATTAACGCGCTCAACAGGATTAGCTTGAGCGTGATAATAGGCGGTGTACGATAACTTAATGTGGTATTGTGACGCTAATTGTTTAAATAAGTTACTTCGGAATTGAACTCCATTATCACAAATTATGGTAGAGGGTGCGCCAAATAAAAGTATTACATGTTCTTCTATAGTTTTAACAACACTAGCCGCGGTTGCCGTTCGTAGTGGAAATACTAACACAAATTTGCTAAAACAGTCAGAAATAGCTAAGATATAAGAATATCCTTTGGGAGTATGTGGCAGAGGGCCCATAAGGTCCACAGATAACAATTTCCAAGGTTTCGTAATCGTAGACGTTTTACTCAACATGAGACCGGTCGGAGCCTTTTGCTCAGGTTTAGTTTGAAGACAAACGACACAATTTTTAATATATCGCGCGACGTCAGATTTTAAATGTGGCCAATAATATTTTTCAAAGACGCGAGCTGTTGTTTTGAAAATTCCTCCATGTCCGCAAGTAGGATTATCATGATTTAATCTTAATATTTCACAACGCTTCTCTTTTGGTACAACTATTTTCCAGTTATCTGGTTCGTCCGTAAAAGGTGCATAACGCGATTTTACATACTTAAACATTTGATTGTTATTTTCGACTCGCCACGCAGGATATCGTTTCGGATGTTTACGGATCTGTTCTATCATGCGATTATACCAGGAATCGTTAGAGGAAATAACCTTTTCAGAACACTCAATTGACTCAATACAAGGGACTGCGCGTGATAACATATCAGGCACTATATGTTCTTTTCCCTTCCTATGTATAATTTCGAAATGGTACGGTTGAAGTCGCAAAGCCCACCTCGCAAGTCTACCTTGCGGATCCTTTAAGCGATGAAGCCATAACAAGGAGTGGTGGTCGGTAATGACCTTAAAATGAAACCCTTCTAAATAATGGCGTAATTTTTCTACAGCCCAAATAACTGCTAGGCATTCTCTTTCCGTAGTGGAGTAATTGCGTTCTTGGCTCGTTAATGATCGCGATAAGTAACAGACAACCCTCTCTCCGTCCTCAAAACTTTGAGTGAGTACTGCGCCGAGACCGTACGCGGAAGCATCCGTTTGCAGAACAAATGTGCGTGCAAAGTCCGGGCAATGTAACACCGGGGCGGTAATCAGACATTCTTTTCTATCTGAAAAGATAGAGCGCAATTATCAGACCATTGGAATTTTACGTTCTTTTTTGTTAGGTGCGTTAATGGTGCGATAAGAGTGGAAAAATCTGGGACGAATCGTCTGTACCATGAAGCCGTGCCTACAAAAGATCGAATTTCACTCACATTTTTAGGAGGTGGAACGTTAACAATTGCTTGAACCTTTTCTGGGTCTGGATGAAGACCATCAGAATCAACAACGAAGCCCAAATATTTAATTTGGGGTCTACAGAACTTACATTTATCAAAACTCACTACTAAACCACCAGCGTGAAGTCGATCAAAAACGATAGAAAGTATGTCTAAATGCTGATTAAAATCTTGGGTAATAATAACAATGTCATCGAGATAGCAGAAAACATGTTGTTCTAGATCGTGACCTAAAACTTGGTCCATGAGGCGTTGATAGGTACCAGGGGCATTGGTTAGTCCAAAAGGCATAACTTTAAATCGGTAAAGGCCATTTGCAACACAAAAGGCAGTATAATCTCGACTGGCTTCGGCGATAGGAACTTGCCAATAGGCACTTTTAATGTCTAAAGAACTTAAAAATTTAGCATCTCGTAATTTGTCAAGAATACTTGAGATTAATGGTAAAGGGTAAGCATCTTTGCGTGTAACAGAATTTAGTGCACGATAGTCTACACAAAAACGATAGGTTTTATCTTTCTTGGGGATGAGACAAACTGGTGACGACCAAGGACTCTTGCAAGGTTCTATAAGACCTTCACCTAACATACGAGAAATTTCCTCATCAATGAGTTTTTGTTTAGGTGGAGAAACGGGATAGAATCTCTGTTTAATGGGTCTCGTGCCTGGTAAAAGCTCTATTTCATGTTATACCAGAGTAGTACGACCTAAGCTAGTACCCATTAAAATCTTCTTATCAGAAACTAATTTAGTTAAGGCAAGCCTTAACTTAACTCTCAAGGGCGTGAGAGAATCTTCACTCTCGATACAAGTTACGGATACGTCAGGTTTGCCACTAGAAAAATGCCAAACATTTTCCCTCAGATTAGGGACTAAATCCACACAGAGCCAAAAGTCTATTCCCAATATTAGGGTATGGGACAGTTCAGGAACTACGAGAACATCAATTAGTTTAGTTTTATTCATAAGTTGCAAGGGCACGGAAACCGTACCAATAGATTTACAAGTATTACCATTTGCTACTGTACACTGCATCGAATCAGGTATGAGGGACAGACCTAAACTTTGGAGAAAGCGATAACCAGGCATACCAACGAGTGTACGGGTGGCTCCAGAATCAAGTAATCCAAGGATTTTACAACCGAGTACGCGAAGCTCTAAATAAGGACGCTGATCATTTGCTACATGAGATAGTACGTAATCGAGTAAGATTCGTTTATTGGAATAATTGATCGTTAACTCTCGTTCGGGCGGAGGACTTACACGATCGCTTAAGTTCTCCTGACGGCGTTTCCCGAAGAACATGTCGGACAAGTACGAGTGGTTACGTTAGGCGTACCACAGCGATAACATAGTACCTTTCGAGGCATAGAACAATTACGAAATGTATGGCCGATCTGGCGACAGTTCCAACAAGTTACTTTAAGAGCATGAACGGTATTTACAGCATTAATTTCCTGGTCAACATTAACGGTACTACTACTAGTGCTACTATCAATGGAAGGTGCAGCAGTATGGACAAAGGCAAAGTCTGGTTCGACATATTGACGACGAGGTCGCGACGGTGGTTGGTAATTATCCGATCGAAACTTCTTTATCTCCAATTTAAGACATTCGTCTTCTAATTCACGCAGAGTCGTTACGGCCGGTAATTGCATCGTATAAAATGGAGCTAAGTTTCGAGAAATTATGTTAAGTTGTATGTCATCAGGTATATCTCCATAGCGTCGAAACATGGCATTCATACACGCTAGATAATCGACAAAATGTTCCGAAGGGTCTTGTGTTCGTGACATAATATCTTGAAATAACCGGGCACGATAGTCTGGCGGTTCATAATGTTTTCGCAAAAGATCCGTCAAACCTTTCCAGTCATGAAAACGATTTCGATTGGCTCTGAACCATAATAAAGCTTTACCCTCAAATGAATCAATCGCGGAATCTAATAATTGTTGATCTGATACATGTCTTGCAGATTGAAGTTCTTTAACGCGTTCTAAAAAATTGTGCAACGTTAAACCCTTAGGGTCACCGTTAAATTTTAAATTCCATCGCTCTACTGGTTGTGATCGAATTATTCTCTGTTGAGGAGCGGGTGCAGGATTTACTGCTCCTACTTCATCAAGCTCAAAATCAGAAATACTACTTTCGCTAATATTGTCAAATAATAAACTAATATTAGGATCGATTGTAGATGGAAGAGATTTGTTTATTTCGTCCATCTTTGTAAGCGCTTCAATTACTAATTTGGATTGCGTTTCTTCTTGTGCGTGAGATAGTTTACCGCTTTTCAATCGGTTTACGCGATTTAACACGTGTATTGACCTACTTTGTAAAGCATTTATTTTAAGTTTACTTGTACCTGATATGAATTTTTGTATAGCAGCGTCAAGTTCTGCTAATTTAGTTTCAATAATTTTAAGTTTTGAGTCTACATCGGCAATAAACGTCGGGTATTGTAAAGATCGATTAGCAGTTTCTAAGGCAAGTAAGGGCCTCAAATATGTACGAAGGTCATGAGTAGTTTGAGTTGTTGAGGTAGCAATACCGCGAACTTTTAATTCATATACTAGCTCATCTTTCCTTAAATAAGTAATATTCATCTCCATTTTGACTAATTCTTCTAGTAAAAGTTAAAAAAAATAATACTAAATTCAAACTAGCACACTAGGAAATATGCGAAAGACAAAGACTCCCGCCCTTCTTAAAAGAAAAAAACACGCAACAAAAACGAATAATAATGTTAATACAAAGACAATCAGTGTGCAAAGCTCACACAACGTATTAATATCCGACAACACAATGTTGGTAATTAAAGAAAATTTCCGGGATTACTTCTTAACCATATAACCTATAAGAGTTAGGTTACGTTAAACTTCGACCTAACACAATTTAATAACAAGCTTAACTGAAGAATATCGAAAGTACTTTATAATCCTATCTCGTAACGAAAAAAATTAAAAAAACTAACCGTTAATTAATCAAAGAAACTATAAACAAGAAACTATGAAAACGTTGTACCTCAAAATATCACTAAAATTTCTATAGTAGAAGAAAACGAAAAAAAAACAAACAAACAAAATGAATTGTCCGGCGAAATCTAATTAAACGTTGGGCGCCAATTTATGCTACAGAGCTTTTACCACGCACCATCTAGAATTAGGTGCGGGCAGTACGCACGCGCTAAGTTGTAATCTATGACTTTATGAATTGCGTACAGCTCCTGTAACAGTGGTGGATTATCGTGGGCTTACCGCTCGGCTCGACTAACTTCCGGTATCCTCAGAGAGAGGTACGACCCTAGATCTTAACAGCGCCACCTACTTGTAACGAGCGGCAAAGATAATCCTAGATCAAGTAGGAAGTCCAAAAACCACAAAGTAATACGGCAAGGTAACATAAACCAACCCAAAAATAAGAAACACAAAATCGGACTAAATCTAATTTAATTTAAAAATAAAATTGCTACTAATTTATTACAAGATCAACTAAATTTACACTTAATTTAACGAAAATAAATGAAATTAGGCGTATGGCGCAAAGTAGGCAAAACAAAAAAAAAGTAATTGTTTCCACGTAATATTTAAGAATTTTATAACTCCATAAACCGAGACCAAAATAAAAATACCCGAATTAAAAATGTCTGGACGAGCGTATGTTCTTAAATTAAATGTAATTTAAGTTTAAAAGTTAATGTAAGATAAACGGATTTTCTATTGACTAAAATAAGGTAATGCAAATGGAAAAATTTTGGTATCTTACTATTTAAACAAAAAAAAAGAAATCATTAAAATGATCTGTACAATTTCCACACCAAATCCGGCGTAATTACTATTCGTTACACGGTTATTTTACAGAAGAGATTACGTAGGGTTGAATACTGCAGTGTTCAATTACATAAATCATACATCATCCATTAATAAATATAAATAAACTATAACGCATACAAACAAGAAAAAACTCTGTTCGTTTCGGTCTTACTATGAATATTACTCTTAAATATTTAAATTTTATGTTATTAAAAAAATTATAGTATGAATAAATTAAATATGCGGCACTTATTTTATTAATTAATTTGGTAGCGGAAATGAAATTAATAATTAGAGAATTATTTCAATTGTTAAATTGAATTGAATTGTTAATTGATTGTTTAAATAGTTAATCACGTGGAAAAAAAAATTGCTTGAAATAAATGATCTAGATTTATAAAATTATTTAAACATTTAACCCTTAACAATAAGGTAAAATAAATCTTGTTAACTGTAACAGTACGAACACGGTTCGGTATTACACAAACTTATTTTTAGACAAAGAAAAGCAAAACGATAAAATATAATGGAATCGTCGTTTTCAATTAATGTGGCCGCGATAAAAAAAAAGGAAAATTTTGCTCTACTCATCCGATAATTCCTGAGTCCTGTAGGGCGATCTTCTTGGACCTCCTACGCCTCCGGAGCAATATATACGATCCTCCACAACCTGGAGTTACTAGGTCAACCACTTCCTAGCCGAGAAAACGGTGATCCAAAACGGAACAAACGGTAGCTGAACGCCAACAGAAGCAGTACACGGGAAGACGTAAAAAGTCAGCGTTGGACTCAAACCAAGCTCTAAAAAGAGCCCTATTGAGAAATAGGTTTTAGTAATACAGCAAACTAAACGTGGTAACTCACCCCTGATGGTGTTGGGAGCTCTTTTTTGCAGATTTATTTTTCGGCAGCACGTGTTCGCCACGAGATAATTTAATCCGGCTACGCCGAAACGGAATTCACCAACCAAAATCCAAATAACGATAGTAGTGAAATCCACAGGTGTAATTCTTCTCCAAAATCCGTAATTAGATCGATGGGTTTAAATACCTCAGTAGAGAATAAATTACTTTTATCTCACGATGATGCGAATCGTTTCACCGCCAACAGCCAAATTCCACAAATTCTTTTTGCGCGTGAGCTCGTTTAATCAAAACGTCCTCAGTATAGACTTTTAATGTAGGCCACCTAACATACGCACATTTAGTGCCGATAGTATTTTAAAGGAAAAATGAAGACATTTTGCCCATTTTATTAAATATATTTACGTAGTCAAAATCAGCCCGTAACAATTTTCAAAATCAGAACTAAATTTATTAGAGTCAGGCCCGAATTATTCACCGCATATTCTTGATAGAAATTTTAAAGAAACATTAATTGTTGAATCAGAGTTAGCTCTTAAAAGTATTTCGGATTGTGAATTAGACAAACATAAAATCGCAAAAATTATTAAAAATTCTGCTATCAATAATACAAAAGATCATAACATAGTAAAATCCATTAAACAAAAAATAAAAAACAACAACTTAACCATAACTAAAGCCGATAAGGGCAATTCAGTAGTTATCCTAGAGAAATCTTCTTACATCTCAAAGATAAATACATTCTTAAATAATTCTGAGATCATTGAATTGAATAAAGACCCTACCACCAATTTCACAAAACTGCTAAAATCTTCTGTTAAAAATAGTCAATTTATTTTCTCTGATAGTAATCAATTTCACCTATTTCCAATGAATCCAACCTCCCCTAGTTTATACGGGTTAGTTAAAATACACAAGGAAGAAGAACCTATCCGTCCCGTCTTTTCATTCACTAACTCTCCAGCCCATAATATCTCCTCTCATTTAAACTCATTGTAATAAAGAATTAACAAATTTTAAAGACCCTCGCGCAATTAAAAATTCTACAGACTGGTATCTTTTGACGTAACGAACATGTTTGCAAATATCCCTCCACATGATTGCATTAAATTAATTGAAGAATCTTTTGACAAAAATAATGTTAACATAACCGTAAAGTCCGAATTTTTAAACGTAATACAACTAATTCTTGATAATAATTATTTTTCCTTTGAAAATAAGTTTTATAAACAAACAGAAGGCTTAGCAATGGGTTCACCATTGAGCTCACTGTTAGCCGAAATATTCATGAATAATTTAACCAACAGTATTTTAAATTCCCCTTTAGGTAGAAAACACATTAAAATGTGGTATCGTTACGTTGATGATATCTTGGCTTGCTTTGTAGGAAGTGATAGGCAACTAGCCCACTTCTTAGATTTCATTAATAACCTGCACCCTAAAATTAAATTCACCGTAGTGTCAGAAACCAATAACAATATAAAATATTTAGATTTATCCATCACTAAGACTAACACCAATCTCTTATTTGACATTTATAGAAAACCATCCTTTACTGACACCGTTATCCCTAACCATTCCAGACATCCTCAAAAGCATAAAATGGCTGCGTTCAATTCAATGATTCACAGAGCATTGAGTTTGCCCTTATCGGACATTGCAAGAAAAAACGAAATTTCCTTCATAAAGAACATAGCAATAAATAATGGATACAATGCCAACATAATTGATAAATTATTAAAAAAACACGAACTGGGAAATATTAAGAAAATCCTATTTGGAGGTGACTTACCACCAGAAAACAAAAAATATATACCTTTAACCTTTTTTGGAAATGCTAGCCTTAAAATTAAGAATATTTTTAAAAAACACAACATCACAGCAGCATTAAAACCCAGTTCAAAAATCAGAAATTTAATTTTCAATCCGAAAACCTCAGTAGATAATTTTAGCAAATCCGGTATTTATAAATTAACATGTCAACAATGTCAAGGTGTGTACATAGGACAATCTGGTCGGAATTTTAGTATTAGATTAAAAGAACATCTACGCTCTGTCCGCCTAAAACAAATTGAAAAATCAACGTTTGCGAAGCATATAATCGAGGAGAATCATTCTTTTGGCGAGGATGTACTATCCATAATCCATTACGTAGAAAAGGGTCGAAAAATGGACCTCCTAGAATCTATCGAAATTCATAAGGCTCGCGCTAATCCGGGAATACCCCTAATTAACGACCAGGTTGACCTGATGTACACTCCAATTTTCACAGCTGTTTGTTAAATTTTGTTTCCATATATATACCTGTAATTGTAGTTTTTAATCATTGTATGTTTTGATAATGGCACGTTGAGATGCCGAAACTATAGTCAGCAGTAAATAAATTGTGTTATACAAACAAAGTTACAAAGTGTTTATTATTTATACTCAACATGTATAACGAAGTAGAACTTAATAACTTTGTTTTACCACTATATTTTGGATAACTGTTACTAGTTTCGATTATAAGCTGATTGTTATCAAACATTAATCACTTCATGTTTAAACACTTTATTAAAATGCACCACCAAGTGAATATGTTAGTAGAATATGTTAGCATAATAAATAATAGGCAATAAAAACTTATTTCTATTAATAACTATCCTATACTAATTACAGAAGTAGTAAACTATTCTATATAATAGGGCACATACTATATTTATACATCTTATTTATTAATGATGTATAGTAATAGTAATAGTAATAGTAATTTATTTGCCCAACAGAAACCAGTTACAGGACAAAAAATATAAATGTAAAATAATTCATCACAAACATAAATAATAAAATTTAAATACAGTAAATAAATCAATCATTCTTAAGATTAACATATAATACAATATTTAATTAAATACAAAACTAAAAATGTTAGAACTAAATTGTAAAATTACGGATGAGTTGTTTGCATTCTTTATAATTACTAAACACATCACAATTGGAATTTGTTAAGATTTGTATAAAGTTTTATGAACATATACAGAATCATTTTCCTCACATTCTCTAGTCACATACAGATTTCTACCACGCAAGCTAAAGATGTTTGATTGTCTATTGCTGCATTAAATTTTATGATTTTTAAATTCTTATGTAACATAACATAGAACTATATTTTACGAAGGAGTTATATACTTAAATTAATAATATCTAATATGTAATGTAAAAAATACAGTATTTCCTTTGTGACGTATTTCTTTGTCTTCACTGTGTTACATTTAATGTCCTAATTGTATAATTAAATCTGTCTGGACTTACATTGGAAATAAACATAGTTATCATTCTGAACAAATAATTGTTTCAGCGTAGCTTAATTTAATCAACAACATAAGCGTTTTTGTTTAATAATTTATTAAATCTACCTTTGCGTAACCCGAAAAATTACTTTTCAGTAGAATTAGTATTACGACAATGTATTTTACTTTTCATTTGTTTTATGGGATTAGAATAAACAACCTTTATTTTCTATACCAAATATCACATTTCCTAGGATACCAAAGCTGAGAAAAAGTATGGTAATATTTTTGTTGCGGTTTTTGTGGTTAATAAAAATAAAAGTTATATTTTTTCTTAATGAATATTTTGATTATAAAATTATTTCGAGTTTTATCTTTGAATATACTTTAGAGGTATAATTATTATAATTATTTCAAGGCATGTGTCTAGTTTATTGAATGTATAAATTGAATTTGTTCAAACTTAAAATTAGAATAGTATGCTGTTTGGTATGTGTTTGAATTGAATTTTTTAATATGAATTTTTAAACTGAAACTGAAATAAATTATAACTTTGATGGATGTACTATTTTTCAAGCGCAAATTGATTGTGTAGAATTCAATATCTGCTAAGGAAGTAGTTGTTTCATCAATTTCATTTTTGTAAGTTGTAAATTTACAATATATTTCGTATTTTCAAATTATTTATTATTGCATTAATGCATGAAATAATTTATTAATTGTGTATTATTAAACACCTGCAAAAACGTGATTTGTATAATCGTAAAGAAAGTCAAACTGTCCTTGTGCATCCAGTAAGTATAATAAATCGATTGATGTTGAGTTCATGCGCGCTATCGACGGTATTCCACGTTGTTTGCAGACAATTCAACTAGAAAGTAAAATAGAGTTTATTAGAAATTCCTAATTAATTGTTCAAACATGGTATATTATATAAGATAAAATTCAGAAATATTATATTCTCCAAGGATCACTACATTTTCATCGTTTACATATTTGCCAAAACAAATAGCTATCATAAAGAGAACAGATACTACGTGGTAATGCATACCTACTCTGAATTATTGAAAAAATATCATACAACGTGTAGGCACCGTTACATAAATCTAAACAACACAACACGATTGAATTCACACGATAATGATGATAAAACGTAGAATCTCGAGTCGTGCCGTGTACCATGTAATGGTTGAAAGTTATGTGTTTTGTTGGTTTTGGATTTGATATGTGCTTATGAAAATGGATTTGATTAAGTATTATCATTATCGTGTCGTTCAAACTTTTTGGCTTTAGGAGTGATTTAAATTTAGCAAGATCATAGTTATGATGCTACTCTGAAATATTACTGTTTATACGGGATTTTTACATTTCTATGATCAAGTTAGTGCTGCGTTTCGTTTTGATTTATCGGTTATCGTTGAGATTTGTCTTTTTTTTTGTACACAGCAACTATAACTATATATAATCTTTCCTTAAATAAGTAATATTCATCTCCATTTTGACTAATTCTTCTAGTAAAAGTTAAAAAAAATAATACTAAATTCAAACTAGCACACTAGGAAATATGCGAAAGACAAAGACTCCCGCCCTTCTTAAAAGAAAAAAACACGCAACAAAAACGAATAATAATGTTAATACAAAGACAATCAGTGTGCAAAGCTCACACAACGTATTAATATCCGACAACACAATGTTGGTAATTAAAGAAAATTTCCGGGATTACTTCTTAACCATATAACCTATAAGAGTTAGGTTACGTTAAACTTCGACCTAACACAATTTAATAACAAGCTTAACTGAAGAATATCGAAAGTACTTTATAATCCTATCTCGTAACGAAAAAAATTAAAAAAACTAACCGTTAATTAATCAAAGAAACTATAAACAAGAAACTATGAAAACGTTGTACCTCAAAATATCACTAAAATTTCTATAGTAGAAGAAAACGAAAAAAAACAAACAAACAAAATGAATTGTCCGGCGAAATCTAATTAAACGTTGGGCGCCAATTTATGCTACAGAGCTTTTACCACGCACCATCTAGAATTAGGTGCGGGCAGTACGCACGCGCTAAGTTGTAATCTATGACTTTATGAATTGCGTACAGCTCCTGTAACAGTGGTGGATTATCGTGGGCTTACCGCTCGGCTCGACTAACTTCCGGTATCCTCAGAGAGAGGTACGACCCTAGATCTTAACAGCGCCACCTACTTGTAACGAGCGGCAAAGATAATCCTAGATCAAGTAGGAAGTCCAAAAACCACAAAGTAATACGGCAAGGTAACATAAACCAACCCAAAAATAAGAAACACAAAATCGGACTAAATCTAATTTAATTTAAAAATAAAATTGCTACTAATTTATTACAAGATCAACTAAATTTACACTTAATTTAACGAAAATAAATGAAATTAGGCGTATGGCGCAAAGTAGGCAAAACAAAAAAAAAGTAATTGTTTCCACGTAATATTTAAGAATTTTATAACTCCATAAACCGAGACCAAAATAAAAATACCCGAATTAAAAATGTCTGGACGAGCGTATGTTCTTAAATTAAATGTAATTTAAGTTTAAAAGTTAATGTAAGATAAACGGATTTTCTATTGACTAAAATAAGGTAATGCAAATGGAAAAATTTTGGTATCTTACTATTTAAACAAAAAAAAAGAAATCATTAAAATGATCTGTACAATTTCCACACCAAATCCGGCGTAATTACTATTCGTTACACGGTTATTTTACAGAAGAGATTACGTAGGGTTGAATACTGCAGTGTTCAATTACATAAATCATACATCATCCATTAATAAATATAAATAAACTATAACGCATACAAACAAGAAAAAACTCTGTTCGTTTCGGTCTTACTATGAATATTACTCTTAAATATTTAAATTTTATGTTATTAAAAAAATTATAGTATGAATAAATTAAATATGCGGCACTTATTTTATTAATTAATTTGGTAGCGGAAATGAAATTAATAATTAGAGAATTATTTCAATTGTTAAATTGAATTGAATTGTTAATTGATTGTTTAAATAGTTAATCACGTGGAAAAAAAAAATTGCTTGAAATAAATGATCTAGATTTATAAAATTATTTAAACATTTAACCCTTAACAATAAGGTAAAATAAATCTTGTTAACTGTAACAGTACGAACACGGTTCGGTATTACACAAACTTATTTTTAGACAAAGAAAAGCAAAACGATAAAATATAATGGAATCGTCGTTTTCAATTAATGTGGCCGCGATAAAAAAAAAGGAAAATTTTGCTCTACTCATCCGATAATTCCTGAGTCCTGTAGGGCGATCTTCTTGGACCTCCTACGCCTCCGGAGCAATATATTCGATCCTCCACAACCTGGAGTTACTAGGTCAACCACTTCCTAGCCGAGAAAACGGTGATCCAAAACGGAACAAACGGTAGCTGAACGCCAACAGAAGCAGTACACGGGAAGACGTAAAAAGTCAGCGTTGGACTCAAACCAAGCTCTAAAAAGAGCCCTATTGAGAAATAGGTTTTAGTAATACAGCAAACTAAACGTGGTAACTCACCCCTGATGGTGTTGGGAGCTCTTTTTTGCAGATTTATTTTTCGGCAGCACGTGTTCGCCACGAGATAATTTAATCCGGCTACGCCGAAACGGAATTCACCAACCAAAATCCAAATAACGATAGTAGTGAAATCCACAGGTGTAATTCTTCTCCAAAATCCGTAATTAGATCGATGGGTTTAAATACCTCAGTAGAGAATAAATTACTTTTATCTCACGATGATGCGAATCGTTTCACCGCCAACAGCCAAATTCCACAAATTCTTTTTGCGCGTGAGCTCGTTTAATCAAAACGTCCTCAGTATAGACTTTTAATGTAGGCCACCTAACATACGCACATTTAGTGCCGATAGTATTTTAAAGGAAAAATGAAGACATTTTGCCCATTTTATTAAATATATTTACGTAGTCAAAATCAGCCCGTAACAATTTTCAAAATCAGAACTAAATTTATTAGAGTCAGGCCCGAATTATTCACCGCATATTCTTGATAGAAATTTTAAAGAAACATTAATTGTTGAATCAGAGTTAGCTCTTAAAAGTATTTCGGATTGTGAATTAGACAAACATAAAATCGCAAAAATTATTAAAAATTCTGCTATCAATAATACAAAAGATCATAACATAGTAAAATCCATTAAACAAAAAATAAAAAACAACAACTTAACCATAACTAAAGCCGATAAGGGCAATTCAGTAGTTATCCTAGAGAAATCTTCTTACATCTCAAAGATAAATACATTCTTAAATAATTCTGAGATCATTGAATTGAATAAAGACCCTACCACCAATTTCACAAAACTGCTAAAATCTTCTGTTAAAAATAGTCAATTTATTTTCTCTGATAGTAATCAATTTCACCTATTTCCAATGAATCCAACCTCCCCTAGTTTATACGGGTTAGTTAAAATACACAAGGAAGAAGAACCTATCCGTCCCGTCTTTTCATTCACTAACTCTCCAGCCCATAATATCTCCTCTCATTTAAACTCATTGTAATAAAGAATTAACAAATTTTAAAGACCCTCGCGCAATTAAAAATTCTACAGACTGGTATCTTTTGACGTAACGAACATGTTTGCAAATATCCCTCCACATGATTGCATTAAATTAATTGAAGAATCTTTTGACAAAAATAATGTTAACATAACCGTAAAGTCCGAATTTTTAAACGTAATACAACTAATTCTTGATAATAATTATTTTTCCTTTGAAAATAAGTTTTATAAACAAACAGAAGGCTTAGCAATGGGTTCACCATTGAGCTCACTGTTAGCCGAAATATTCATGAATAATTTAACCAACAGTATTTTAAATTCCCCTTTAGGTAGAAAACACATTAAAATGTGGTATCGTTACGTTGATGATATCTTGGCTTGCTTTGTAGGAAGTGATAGGCAACTAGCCCACTTCTTAGATTTCATTAATAACCTGCACCCTAAAATTAAATTCACCGTAGTGTCAGAAACCAATAACAATATAAAATATTTAGATTTATCCATCACTAAGACTAACACCAATCTCTTATTTGACATTTATAGAAAACCATCCTTTACTGACACCGTTATCCCTAACCATTCCAGACATCCTCAAAAGCATAAAATGGCTGCGTTCAATTCAATGATTCACAGAGCATTGAGTTTGCCCTTATCGGACATTGCAAGAAAAAACGAAATTTCCTTCATAAAGAACATAGCAATAAATAATGGATACAATGCCAACATAATTGATAAATTATTAAAAAAACACGAACTGGGAAATATTAAGAAAATCCTATTTGGAGGTGACTTACCACCAGAAAACAAAAAATATATACCTTTAACCTTTTTTGGAAATGCTAGCCTTAAAATTAAGAATATTTTTAAAAAACACAACATCGCAGCAGCATTAAAACCCAGTTCAAAAATCAGAAATTTAATTTTCAATCCGAAAACCTCAGTAGATAATTTTAGCAAATCCGGTATTTATAAATTAACATGTCAACAATGTCAAGGTGTGTACATAGGACAATCTGGTCGGAATTTTAGTATTAGATTAAAAGAACATCTACGCTCTGTCCGCCTAAAACAAATTGAAAAATCAACGTTTGCGAAGCATATAATCGAGGAGAATCATTCTTTTGGCGAGGATGTACTATCCATAATCCATTACGTAGAAAAGGGTCGAAAAATGGACCTCCTAGAATCTATCGAAATTCATAAGGCTCGCGCTAATCCGGGAATACCCCTAATTAACGACCAGGTTGACCTGATGTACACTCCAATTTTCACAGCTGTTTGTTAAATTTTGTTTCCATATATATACCTGTAATTGTAGTTTTTAATCATTGTATGTTTTGATAATGGCACGTTGAGATGCCGAAACTATAGTCAGCAGTAAATAAATTGTGTTATACAAACAAAGTTACAAAGTGTTTATTATTTATACTCAACATGTATAACGAAGTAGAAGCCGCAAAAATCAATAATATTAAATTTATTAACTTAATAACTTTGTTTTACCACTATATTTTGGATAACTGTTACTAGTTTCGATTATAAGCTGATTGTTATCAAACATTAATCACTTCATGCTTAAACACTTTATTAAAATGCACCACCAAGTGAATATGTTAGTAGAATATGTTAGCATAATAAATAATAGGCAATAAAAACTTATTTCTATTAATAACTATCCTATACTAATTACAGAAGTAGTAAACTATTCTATATAATAGGGCACATACTATATTTATACATCTTATTTATTAATGATGTATAGTAATAGTAATAGTAATAGTAATTTATTTGCCCAACAGAAACCAGTTACAGGACAAAAAATATAAATGTAAAATAATTCATCACAAACATAAATAATAAAATTTAAATACAGTAAATAAATCAATCGTTCTTAAGATTAACATATAATACAATATTTAATTAAATACAAAACTAAAAATGTTAGAACTAAATTGTAAAATTACGGATGAGTTGTTTGCATTCTTTATAATTACTAAACACATCACAATTGGAATTTGTTAAGATTTGTATAAAGTTTTATGAACATATACAGAATCATTTTCCTCACATTCTCTAGTCACATACAGATTTCTACCACGCAAGCTAAAGATGTTTGATTGTCTATTGCTGCATTAAATTTTATGATTTTTAAATTCTTATGTAACATAACATAGAACTACATTTTACGAAGGAGTTATATACTTAAATTAATAATATCTAATATGTAATGTAAAAAATACAGTATTTCCTTTGTGACGTATTTCTTTGTCTTCACTGTGTTACATTTAATGTCCTAATTGTATAATTAAATCTGTCTGGACTTACATTGGAAATAAACATAGTTATCATTCTGAACAAATAATTGTTTCAGCGTAGCTTAATTTAATCAACAACATAAGCGTTTTTATTTAATAATTTATTAAATCTACCTTTGCGTAACCCGAAAAATTACTTTTCAGTAGAATTAGTATTACGACAATGTATTTTACTTTTCATTTGTTTTATGGGATTAGAATAAACAACCTTTATTTTCTATACCAAATATCACATTTCCTAGGATACCAAAGCTGAGAAAAAGTATGGTAATATTTTTGTTGCGGTTTTTGTGGTTAATAAAAATAAAAGTTATATTTTTTCTTAATGAATATTTTGATTATAAAATTATTTCGAGTTTTATCTTTGAATATACTTTAGAGGTATAATTATTATAATTATTTCAAGGCATGTGTCTAGTTTATTGAATGTATAAATTGAATTTGTTCAAACTTAAAATTAGAATAGTATGCTGTTTGGTATGTGTTTGAATTGAATTTTTTAATATGAATTTTTAAACTGAAACTGAAATAAATTATAACTTTGATGGATGTACTATTTTTCAAGCGCAAATTGATTGTGTAGAATTCAATATCTGCTAAGGAAGTAGTTGTTTCATCAATTTCATTTTTGTAAGTTGTAAATTTACAATATATTTCGTATTTTCAAATTATTTATTATTGCATTAATGCATGAAATAATTTATTAATTGTGTATTATTAAACACCTGCAAAAACGTGATTTGTATAATCGTAAAGAAAGTCAAACTGTCCTTGTGCATCCAGTAAGTATAATAAATCGATTGATGTTGAGTTCATGCGCGCTATCGACGGTGTTCCACGTTGTTTGCAGACAATTCAACTAGAAAGTAAAATAGAGTTTATTAGAAATTCCTAATTAATTGTTCAAACATGGTATATTATATAAGATAAAATTCAGAAATATTATATTCTCCAAGGATCACTACATTTTCATCGTTTACATATTTGCCAAAACAAATAGCTATCATAAAGAGAACAGATACTACGTGGTAATGCATACCTACTCTGAATTATTGAAAAAATATCATACAACGTGTAGGCACCGTTACATAAATCTAAACAACACAACACGATTGAATTCACACGATAATGATGATAAAACGTAGAATCTCGAGTCGTGCCGTGTTGTTTAGATTTATATAATTGTGCTTACATGTTATATAATATTTTTACAATAAATATTTGTGGTTAAAACATAGTAAATTTTTCAAGTCAGTGTAAATAGCTACCGATTGAAGTAACTTCAGAACCTCTCAGAACTTGTGATCGATGTTAATAATTCACGTTTCACCACTCAAACTATAATTAGCATAATAAAATAATTGTTGAAAGAAAATAAATTACATGTTAAAACAGTATGCAAGGGATGTATTTTGAAATAAATAAATAGAAAATAAAGTATTTACGAAATATATCGAGCAACTATAATGAGTATAATATTTGTAAACACTACATCTAAAATAACATTATAACTAGGAGCAGGCTAGACGATAAGGGTGTAACTACCGATGCAAATAAAAAATAATTTGTTGTATTACTACAAATAATCTACGAAATCCAGGAATCAATGGTCATTTATCGGCAAGTATCTTAAAGTTTTTGTCACGGACAGTATCACAAGATCATCTGATTTTTTGGGGCAGTGACAGGTGCATATTTTAGAAAGTTATCTTGTATTTTTCTAGTAGTATATTTAAATTTTTAATGCAGGCTATAATAACTGAAATGTTGAGTTATATTATGAAAATCAACAATAAAGTTGTTTTAGATAAAACCGGTTTTTCTATAAACTTTTCGTCATTTTAGAGCCATAATATGAGACTAAATTTAAAGTGTAAAATAATTTCATAATGTACACTAATAAATTTTTAGACATTTTATTATCTTAAATATTCGAGACTCTATAAAATATTAATACAATGAAAATAAATTAGATTAGTCTGTCATTTTCAAAACATAAGTGACTAAATCCAGTTATACGGACAAACTATTAGGTATTTTTATTGTATACTAACGTAAAATGATGTAGATGCCTCAGGAATCAACGATAAATTAAATTAGTTTTTTAATATATATTTTCAATTCAATCAGCGTAGTACACATGAGAAACAAAATAACATTAGATTTAAAAATGACTACATAATAAAATGCAGAAAAAGTTTTTAAAACAGAATTAATATTTGAGATACACCATTTAAATTAATAAATACAATACACAACGCAATATATGTACAATATTAATTGCTACAAATAAATAATTATAATATGAGGAAGACTAAAGTAATATAAATTAATATTATATTAGTCAAGTTGCAATTTCGAAGGCAACCTGTCATCCTATATTGATTTGTATAATTGTCTTTGTTTCTTACCTCAGAGAGTTTACAAAGCCATCAAAATTTATGACCCCATTTAACAATTTATGAACAAAAATTATATCGCAACTAAAATTTCTGTGTTCTAATGTTTGTAGATTGAACATAAATAAGTACCCCAAATGATGGAGTAGTACTCTAGGTTAGGGCGAACTAAAATAACGTATAATTCAAGATTTGTGCTGGCATTTTGGAAGTCTCGAGAGATTCTTTTTATAAATCCAGGTATTTAGGATGACTTGCAGGTAGTTTTCGAAATATGTTCGTAGAAACTCAAATTACTTGTAAAAATTGTACCTAGGCTTTTTATTAGATTAATTGATAAAACATGTTTGTTGTCTATGACATAATAATTAAGGGCTAGAAACTTAATATTATAAAAGAACCTTAACCCAGGTATTTCAAAATTGATTTAAAATTTGTTTGACACCAGTCGCTGAAACTACTAAGGCTGTAGCAGTTGAGAGAAAATATTGTTTGATATTTTAGAAAATATCTTCATGTCGTCAGCAAATAATAGCCGTTTTGAATGTTCAAAGTATGCAATGATGCCATTAATGAAGATGGGATCCCCTCTTAGTGGTACATCACGACAGTTAGATCAATTTTTAAATTTAATCAATAGTGTTCACCCTAAAATCAAATTCACAGTAGAGAGAGAAAACGACAATAAAATCAATTTTTTGGACCTTACTTTAATTCATCAGAATAATACAATTAAATTTGAAATATTTAGAAAACCTACTAACGTCAACTCTACAATTCCTTATAATTCAAATCATCCTCTATCCCATAAGTTAGCAGCATTTCACTCCATGATACATAGAGCATTCACAATTCCTCTATCTGATTCAAGTAGAACCACAGAACTAGACAAAATTATATTAATAGCCACGGAGAATGGTTTCCCAGTTAATCTTATTCAAAATTTAATTCACAAAAAACTGTACAAATCAACAAGGGCTCATATTTATCCTAATATTTTAGACCGAACGAACACAAAATTTACAACATTCACTTATTTTGGGCGCGTAACAAATAAAATATCAAATATTTTCAAAAAACAAAATCATCAAATTGCATTTAGACCAGCGAGCAAACTTTCAAATATACTTTTTAACGCGAAAGACAAAATTCAATCTATTAAAAAATCGGGAGTATACCAAATTTCATGTTCCGAATGTAACAGCACATATGTAGGACAGACAGGTAGGAGTTTTGAAAAGAGATACAATGAACATTATAGAGCATTCAGACTTAGACATACAACAAGTTCTTTTTCAAATCATTTCTTAGAATGTAATCATTCATTTCCACATATGGATAATTTAAAACTTTTACATTTTTGCAATAAAGGCCAAAGGCTTAATCTTTTGGAGTCATTAGAGATATACCTCCAAAGCAAGAACATTAATTCTAATCTGCTTAATGAGCAGACGGATTTAATTTCTTCGCCATTATTTAAGCTCTTATAATGACATGTACCTCTTCTGAAAACACCGCACCTTAATCCGATCGGCATATTTAGTTAATCCATTGTAATAAATCTCAGTCCTAATTAGGTTCATTAAAAATTCATACCTCCCCTATAAATTGTTAACACCCTGTATTCTTCTTCATTCAACACTTGATAATGACCTGCAAAGGTCGAAACTATAGTTGTGTCAAAATTGATAATATATTGTAAACTTTGTTTGTGTATATTATACAATAAATAGTGGTATAAAAACTTAAAAATTATTTTCATTTAACCCTTTTTTGTTAAAAAGAAGTGGACCTAGATGAGTTGCAGAACGTTGATGTGACGGAAATAACAGAGGACGTACATCAACCAAGACGAATACTTTTAGTTCTGTAATTTACATAGGAATGCAGTCACTTAAGCAAAGGATCATAAATGGCAATTTTGCAAACTATGGATAGTAATAGAATATGATCGATGTACACGGACTCTACTGGTTCTATTGATCTATAATGCATTTGTGATAAAATTACCATATTTTACTAGCCGTTAATTGTCCCTGTAGGAATCCATGCTGCTCGGTTAACAGCAACCACTCAACTTTTGAGGAATTGAAGCAAAAAATAAGTTTTTCAAAAATCTTTTTTGGAAATAAGATAAAATTGAAATAGGTTAATGATTTTCAGCCCTGTTTTAGTCCCACTCTTCTGGAAGCATAGATAATTGCATTCTTTCAATAATTAGAAATGACCTATATTTTACACATATGTAATATAATCCAGAAAGAATATATTAACTGATGAGGCTGTTATGTGTTGAAAATTCATATTCACTTGTTTAGTTGTGGAAGTAAAACACTTAAATTTTCAAAACACTTTATTATTGCTTTTTTGAAAACGCAACAATTGTTTCGCCACACTGTGGCTTCTTCAGGCGAAGAAATTCTTCGCCTGAAGAAGCCACGTATATTAAATTCGTTTCGAAAGTTGTTTTTTTAAAAGTATCTACTTGGAAGTTTATAAATAACTCTAATTTACAAGAAACGAAGGGATAATATGCTGTAGAAATGTTTTATTTCTTATATTGTTAGTCTTAAAAATGAGATCCAGAACCAAATGTATGTTGAAATGTTGTTCACCTGGTTGGAATTAATTAAACAGAATGTATCATATGTATTAAGATGGCGACCAAGTTAGCACCGCTAGATATGAGCGATGTGAAAGTCTGCCGTCACTGTAAAAATATTTGTGTGTTACCTGTGCAACTTTAATCTACCCTGGATGTGCTAAACTATTAAAAGGGGCCCTGATACTAAACTATAAGGAGATAGAATGTTACGATTAATGCAAGTTTTCAAAGAAGAAGTCACTGATATTATATATAATAATGGAGAAGGTGGAATTAATTGTTTGCAAGCCTAAAGAATTTATGCTCAACGCTACCCGGATAGGAGAAAATCATTATTTTATTATTATTATTCAATTAGATTGGAAAGAAATGCCAAACTAATTTACACAAAAATAACCATTTAATTATACGTATTTCTATGCACCGAAGTTCACAATGCTGAGATAAAATAATTGACAAAATGTAAGTGAGTGCAAATGTGAGATAAACAGAAACAGGTAATACGATTAATTATTTTATTCTAGAGCCAAACAAAGATAACCAAATTATTAATACATAAGAGAGACGATACTACAGTAAATGTTCAAAATGTCTTCCATTTTCATTTAGGCACAAATTAATTTGCCGTTGAAAAAACCTTTCCACTCTTCCTAATATTTCAGGTGAAATGCTTGCAAAAGCATCCACAATTCGTTGCTGCATATCCATTGGTGTTGTTGGTGGTTCCTTATAAACAATCTCTTTTACGTATCCCCACAACCAATCCACTGGTTGGGAAAAATACCATCAATAAATGTCCTCATGTCTTGCGAAAATTGGGCAGGTGCTCCATCTTATTGAAACCACAGCTTGTTTCTTGTTAGTTGAGGTATATTGAGCTAACATTTCGGGTAATACATTTTGCAAGAAGTGCAAGTACATAGGCCCATTGAGATGGCCCTCGAAGAAATGTGGACCTACCACATGGTTTCCAACAATTCCTCCCCCGACATTGAAAGAACATCGATGCTGATGATCAACTTGTCTCATTACATGCGGATTTTCAGTTAAATAATGGTGAAAATTGGGCCTATTGACAGATCCGCTATTATGCAATGTCGCTTCATGCGTGAATTAAACATGGAAAAAATCATATCGTCTTTTTCGAAATCCATGGTGATAATTTGCTGTACTTTTACGAAACGGATATAATCACTTTTAGGTATAGGGTGTATAAGTATATTTTTTGTAGTAAATTAGATGCAGAATATAAAATTTAACGCCGGTGGTGGCGCATCGGTTACGGCCCCGAACTGACGTGCAGCAACGTTGATTCGGGTCAGTAGTCGGATGGGTAACCGGTACCATTCACCATTGGGATACAATTAATGGTGCTTTAGAGTGACGGGGGCGATCCTTTAAAGTAACAAGCTCATTTACACACACACAAATACACAAATGACACATGGCGGAAGGACCACGTGGTCGATAGCCTAACACTACTACTACTACTACTATAAAATTTAAAAAATATATTTCATTTAAAAAAAAGTGTTACGACAATTTGAAATTTAATAAAATGGCGTGTCTAATATAAAGACACGGTACTCAAAAGTGAAAAATTTTAACACTGGTTCATAACCAGTACTTATGACCAACCACTGGAAACAAATGTTTCTTAAATTTTAAATAGAACATCAGAGTAATTTATTTTTATGAAAAAAAAGTTTAAGTTATAAAATATTGTCCAAATGACAAAATGAAAAAATTTACAGGATGTTCCATTAAAGAAATGTTTGCTTTTGTTATAGCGCAAAATTGGGACACCCTGTATATTTGAAAATAATTTTATGGCATAGAGTTTTTTAACCAATCAATTTTTATACGAAACATATTTTTCTATCTCTCACGAGAAAGACACTAGGAAAGCCCGACGGACTGTTGCAAGATCCCGTATACGATTTTGTTATATTTATTTATTTATTTATTAGTACTTTATCAGACTTGTTATATAAAAATAATTTGAAATACATAAAACTGTAAAGTAAACCATTCAAATAATTTTGACAGCAAGCTGAAAGGCGGAGTACACTCTTGAGGAATGTTCTTTCAATCTAACCTGTCAGCTCTCTCCTTCGTCATCATAGACGAACTCAGCTATAGATACATATATTTTAAAGAAATGAATGCTTATTTCTTCTAATAAATTGGTAAACTTAGAAAATATTGACACATTGACGTTGTCAAAAAAATAGGGATGGATCATATAATGTTATATTCTGCTAGATACTATGCGAATCAGATGTCATCATTAAACCTTTGTTTTAAATTTATTATTATAATTTTAAAACTCAAATTAATAAATAGATGTGTAGGCACACATTGATTTCATTTATCTGCAGGAGAGAATTTATTGATATCAGAATCTTATACACCTTCTTTAAAAGAGAAGTAGATAGAGTTACAGTGTTAGTAATTTCATTTATTTACCCATCAATTCCAAAGTTGATAACTGATTATTAACTAATTATCGTGTGATTTGAATTGTTGAAGTGGTTACTGTTAGCGTATATCTTCAATTTAGTTGTATGCATATCGTATGGAGTTGTGTTCTCGCTTGTAACCATTGTCAACACCCTCAGTTTGCCTTAGAAGTAACCGTCCCGCTTTTTGCAGCACCACAAAAATGGTACATTGTGCTAAATGTGATTTCAGACATGTAACGACAACTAACAGTTTTGTAATTTGCTGGTAGTTTCTACATTAGATATAATGTAAAGCATTAGTGCAGAAAGGTTCAAAGAAATTAATTTTCCTATTATTAATTTTATCATTATTAATAAACTTGAAATCAATATTCGATTTTCATATAAAATTACTTTATCATTGTTGTAAGTGAATTACACTTATTCCATTAATTAAACTTAATAAACATCAGTTTTTATAGGAGAAAAGGTGAATTTAAGACCTTTGTTAGAAAACGTGTTTTCATTATAATTTTAATTGGCCATTTGTTTCCTCGCCGTTTTAATAACCAAATAGTTTAGTGGTTAATATCCCAATAGGTCGTACAAACTTTACAGGTAATTATTTAAACTTTAAGGCCGTTATACAGACAACGATATAAAAACAACTGTTTAATTTAGTGTTTGTGCGAGAGACTTAACTGTAAGAAAAACTGCTGAAGAGTTATGTTTGAGAAATTTGCTAAAAAAAAGATTCAACATATTCTTGAGGGTGAATTGTCATTTTGTGCGGTCTGCAGTTGGGTCTAGTAGAATTCAAGCGCTAGTATTAATAAGTGCCACAATTTGAAATTCAAAACTAGTCTTCGGTTTAATGTATTATTACATTATTTTTAATATTAGTTCAATAATCGAAGCATATATTTATTCACAGCTCTTAGTTGAAGCCTTGATCTTACAAGTCTAAATGAAGTTTTTAAGACTTTACTAGTACCTAACAACCAGCTGGTTGTCGCTTTATAAGAGTTAAACAAATTTCAATGATATCTACATCTTAGTGTAAATTGTTAAATTGAAAAACGATCTGACGATAATACAAAGAGGGTATTTAAGGAAGCTTAAGAGGAATTAGATCATAGCATAGATATAGGCGAACCAAAATTAATTATGTTAATGGTCATCCACTAATATCCTCAAATACCAAAAGTAGAAAAAATTGTGTATTTCCAAAATATTGGCGGTTTAAAGGTAAAACATTGTTTTTAATATAAATTGTTTATTTTATGATGTTATTGTTTTGAAAGAGACATGGCTTGATCAAACATTCAATGATTCTTAACTCGGCATTGAGGATTTTGCAGTCTATAGAGTAGATCGTTCAAATGCTAATAGTAAAAAGTCCAGAACGTATTTGTTTAGCGGTTGATTTTGTATTTGTTAGAGTTTGTAGAAAGTTAATTATTAATTCGACATAAATTTCACGTGGTACCAATACATTTTATTACGAAAAACACTCTTTAGCCGTAATAAAGATTACTACATATTTTGTGGTGATTAAATTTGCCCAATTCAATGTGGAATAATAATGAAAGCCAAGTATTAGGTGATAGAAATATATATATATATATATATATATATATATATATATATATATATATATATATATATATATAATTTGACTTAAGTAATTTAAGACACATAAATTATATTCGTAATAAACAGGGACGTTACACTGACCTAGTTTTTGGTAATTCTAATACAACAACTGTGCACTTAATATGTTGTGTAAAACGGTTATTCAAGATATCCCCTATATGATAAATATAAATCCATAATTTATCTTTATCTTAGCCGGATTATTGCATTTATAGCTTTAAATCTGCTAATTCTCAAAAATAAACTATTATTTATCCTCTACAGATTGGGACAATATTTTATGAAATAAATCGAGATGTTTTTAATAAATTTATCCCATTTAAGTTAGTAAAAGAATGAAGATGTTCTAAGTCGTTTAATTGTAAGTTAATCAAATTGATCAAGGAAATAAAGAAGGCACATACAAGATTTAGCCAGTCAGTCAGTTTTATGTAATGACGATATTTGCTTCCAACAACTACGGTTACAATGTGATCGATAATGCACTATATGATCAATATATTAAGAAAATGGAAGCAATTATAAACGTTAATTCAAAGTTTTTTGAAATTATATCGACCATTGTCAAAACATCTGTTCATCCTAAAAATCTATTTTTAAGAGACGAATTCCAAAATGTGTCAAATTCAAGGTTAGAAGCAATAAGGTGGTACTTTAAGTCACAGCAGCTTTAGATCGATAAATCAAGAAGGAAGTAGTGATAAAAAGTGATAAAATCTCAGTAGGAGTGATAAAAAAAATAGTAAGTCTAAGGAAGTGTGGTTTCTTCGTATTTGTCTAAATTTCTTGCGAATAATGAATCGTTTCAGCAGTTTAAAATCAAACGAAATTAATGCAATTATTAAAAACAATATACCAACTAATACTCAGAATACGAGAGCCTCCAAATAGAAACAATTTATGAAGTTCTGTGATTCAAGGAAAAACCGCCAAACTACTTCAGGACATGTATTTCAGTGAGTTTGAAAGAAAGATAGATCCTTTTAATTCATTAGATCTTAAAATAGCACGAAATTCAAAAAGAAATTGTTTGCAAATATTGTCTAAGGAACGTAAACACAGTGCAGCGATTTTAAATATTTCCGATTATAATAAACTAATACATTTTTGTAACAAAGACACGTCTGATGTGTCTTCATTATTTTATTAGGGCTAGCATACCAAAACAGACTGGATTTCTTACAATCCTTTTTCAAAAGAATGCTACGGTGGTACCCATAAATTAACTGACACAAAGAGGTTGACTCTTAACGTTAATAAATTAGAAAACTGCCGGACAGATTTTATCATAAACTCATAAATTCTTGTGGAAGACATATAACAACCGATTGGTTTTTTTAACACGCAATATATTTTTTCAAAAGGATAATATTTAGTACAAAAATATTCCCATAGGTAAAAATTAATTATCCATGTGGACCAAAACTATAGCCGCAAATGTTGGTCTACATACAGAAAAATATAATACTTCGAATCATTCATCAAGAAGCACTGCAATTTCAAACATGATTCACACAGACGTTCAAGAACAGAAAATCATGAAAATAAGTGAAGATAATAAGATAGAAGCACTGCAATTTCAAACATGATTCACACAGACGTTCAAGAACAGAAAATCATGAAAATAAGTGAAGATAATAAGATACGTACGCCTGATATCTCAACAAATCAGACTTTAAATCAGAATTAAGGTAAAATATCAAATCAACTTCAATATCGTTAGCGAACGAAAATAATAAACACACAATTTCTTACATTAATTTACTAATTGTACCTTTAATTAATTTGTGTTTAATTCGTTATAAAGTTATATTTTTGTATTAGTGACATTAACTATTCAATATTCAATTGTATTTTTCTAATGACGTTAAATAAATCTTATATAACAATTGTTTATTATGGAATTTGTCTTACCAAAACTAACTCGACCTCCTCATCTGTTGACAATGAAACAATTCTCAACAAGATTCGGGATATTGCTAAGCAACACATTTTTCGTGCATATGATTTTACAATAAAAACGGGAGTTCTTGTTATTTTACTTATGACAAATTCCTGCATGTTTGTTTATCTCGATAAAACAAAACGGAAGAATTCGTAAAATGTGATAAAATCCCAGTACCTAATTGTACCTTTAACTATTCTCTGTTTTATGTTTAATTCATTATAATATTTCTATTCAATTATATTTGCTAGTGACACTAAGGAAATCTTTTAAAACAATTGTTTATTCTAGAATTTGTCTTACCAAAAATAAATCGACCTTTCGTTTTTAATCGGAAAATGGCATGCACTCAAAATGTGTTTCTTTTAAGCAAACCCCTCATCCTGTTAACAATAAAACTATTCTAAACATGATTCATGATGACAAAATATTTTTTTTTAGAATATTCAAGTTTTTTGCTTATTCGCTATTTTTATTTGAGCAAATGATATTTGCTCTCATTAAAATTGCTAAGGAACAAACTTTCATGCAAAATAAAATGTATTCATGTAAATTTTTATCATTTATCACTCCCTCAGCTTCTTATCAATGTATAGAAATTTAAATACAAGCCTTGTTAACGGGACGCAGAAGACGTCCTCGGCGTGACGGACTGCCAAGGAAGTAGCACCGGCGGTACTTTCTGGAACCAACACGCACTGGAGGCGGCACATGGGTCCCTGGCGAGGCTCACCATCGATTAACAGCCGCAGGCTTCGATTAAACAGTTTCTGCATGTGCTACTTGCTTGAGCTTCCACGCCACGTCAACGGATGGGCACCGACTAGCTGTGAAAAAAGTAAATAACAAGAGAAACATGTGTAAATTAAAACATGGGGCCGGAGAAGAAGAAAATATATTACAAAAGACAGAAAGAATAGACAGAGAAAATATACAATATATACAAGAAGGACAAGAGGCTTGAATCGGCAAAACCGACCAGGCTAACGCCCGCTGCTGATGGCAGACGACTGGTGAAGTGCGATGGTCGGAGCCTGGTTTTATACGGTGATCTTGATTACCGCGGCTTTGTTTCGGTCACGTATGCCCCGCAATTCCGGGAACAGGTAATGACCCTCATCGCCGAAAAGGGCCCGTCCTATTGTTCCGCACTGGAAGCTGCACATTTTGGAAAATTATCTCGTTTGGATTATTTCAAGAATGCGGAATTTATGCAAATTATTATTAGGAGCAATGGGTAGCTCGTAAAATGGATTCAAAATATAATTACACATTTGTTACCACGTTCAGGTAAACTGAAAGCCTGTAACAGCCTTCAAATAGATTGGTCAGTTAAGTTGTGCAATATAAAAGATACTCTTTCATATGTTTTAATGCTTTGTATAATTTAAGTTATTCCAGTAATGTGCGGTTCTAAGCTCTTGTTATTATCCTTTACAATGCCTAGGATGCAAGGACACGTAAATTTTCATCAACTTTCTGAGTTTGACAGACCGTGGATAGTTGGAGTTAGGGCCAGGGTGCACAGAAGTTTAGATACTATAGTAAGATGTTGTCGGGATTTGAATCAAGAGGGCCGAACAAGAAGAGCTAGAAGTACAGGACTACGTCGAAAAACCACAGAGCCTGCAGATCGGCGTTTGAGGCTGTTGGCTTTAAGAGATCGTTTCTCCACTATCAGGTCCATTGCAAACCAGTGGTATGAAGAGCGTGGAAGACCGCCGGATTCGCACTATTGGCATTTTTTCATTCCGGCCGCACTAGGTGCTTCCTCTAACCGCTGAGCAAGGACAAAATAATTTCAAGTGGTTTCGAAAATGATTGACGTGGGACTAGTAATGGAATGATATAATGTTAAGTAACGAATCAGAAGTCAGAAGACGACCTGGTAAAGGACGAAATCCACAATTCATATATATATATATATATATATATATATATATATATATATATATATATATATTTAACTTATATATATTTAACTTATATATATATATAAGTTAAATTTCGTGGTTCGCGATTGTGTTTTTAAAAAGGTTTATTTCCGAAATTTACAATTAATTACATTACTTAAACTTAATTATACGGAGAATAATTGATATGTGAAGCGTTACAGTACTAATATAATAATGGACCTGAATCCAAATTGCATGCGTCTAATCTATTTATATATAAACTAAAACTACGAACTAAGCATATTGACATCTGGCGGGTGATGTCATCCTAACTACGCATTAATTAATAAAATATATTTCTAAATAATAAAATTAATTATATTATAACAAAGAAATGTCTATTGTGGACGCCAGGTCACTCCTCTCCCCCTAGATCCGACACACCTGTGGAGGAGAATCATCATCTTTTACAAGGGTGGCTGCTCCTCTGCGTCTTAAGCGTCTGTAAATCAAAGTCACTACACAAATTATTATGAACGAATAAAGTATTAGTGTCCATGCACCGGGTTTTAGGGCTATCACCGAATTATTTATATCGGGTATCGGGGAATACACTGGGATGTCTTCTAATTGAAGTCTTTTCAATTGTATTTAGATTATAGTTTTTAAGTTCTGGGGTCGAAGCACTCACGAGCACTGGGGTTCCACGCGTTGTTTCCATTTGGGGCACCTTATAGTTCCGGAAGACTAGGTCGCATTTGTTGGGTTGAATGATGAAAATGCCTTCCAGGTCACGGGTCTCTTCTTGATTCCGGCAGGTGATCTTTAATTTCTCTTTTTTCTTAAAAACGGCTAGGAACTGGTTGGTATTGGGTATATTCTCTAAATGGTTCTTTTCGATTTCTAATTTTGTAAATTTGCATATTTGGGTGGTTCCATTGACCAAAAGCTCTGTTTCACAATCAGCCTGGTAATTTAAGAGCAAGTTATCGTTGCATTGGAATTTCTTGTTAATACCCAAGCATATATCTCTTAGAGGCCATGTTTTTGAGTTAATTTTTGATTTTAACATTACTTTTACATTAGGAATTATAGTTACATATTCGGACTTATATTTCAGCGGTATAGGGTATATTTTATACAGATCAAAAGGATGTTCATAATTAATAGGAAGGGATAGGAAATAATAGATTTTTGATTGTTCGATTTTGTTTTTAATAAATACTTTCTCTGGAATTTCTGGAACTTCCTCTCGCGTTAAGTTATGTTTTTCAATAGTTCTTGTTTTATTTTCATTTATTGTTTCATTTATTTGTTCATACAATAATTTGACTTTAGTTTTATGATTTTCTATATAATTGTTTGTAATTATGGTTTCTAAGTTGAGGTCCAAAAGAGATTCATTATCGATGTGTCCCGAAATAATTTCAGAAGGTCTTAATTTTGTAGTCGAATGGATAGAATTATTATATGCTAGTACGGCGTATAAGGTTCTAATTTCTATTGGTTCTTTTTTAAATGTGTCTTGATTATTAAGGAGCCGTATGTGTTCAATGATCGTCGAATGTACGCGTTCTATTATTCCATTAGATTCTGGGTGTTGGGAACTAATAAAATCAATTTTGATTTTATGAATTTCCAAAAGTTCTCTAATAACCGTGTTCTTAAATTCCAAATGATTATCCAAAATAATTTATTTAGGGATTCCATGGTGACAAAAGAATTTTATTAAATTGTTTGCTACTTCAACAGCTTGGTAAGAATTTAATTTGTAAAGTTGCGTATATTTAGAAAATGAATCAATTACAGTAAGGAATTTGGAACTTTCAAGAGCAATACAATCTATATGAATTATTTCAAATGGTTTCATAGCTGTTGGGGTGTGATTAAATTTTAATTTAAGTGGTTTGCGATCATATTTAGAAACTAAACAGACTTCACAATCATTAATATATTCTTGGATTGATTTCCTCATACTTGGCCAATAATATATCCGTTTGAGTTTTAATTCAGTTTCGTCTATGCCTCGATGATTTGTTTTTCCCTCATGATAATTTCGGATAATTTCCAATATATCGTTATTATTTTCAACGTTTGTAAGCAAATTATTACATTTAGTCATTTTAAGTTCTGAATTTTTAAAATAATTTTGGAGAACGCTACTGAATTTTTCGTAAATAGGACTTTTGAAGTATAGATAATAATTTATTTTGGGAACAATATATTCTTTTACAAAACTAATGACTTCATTCACAAAATTTCTTTTAGAAAATTGAACATGTATTCGCATTTTTTTATTATTAAATAAATTAGTAATTTTCGGTTTACATGATGAATGTTCCACCTCTGTAATTATAATTTGGTTATCACCAACGTTGACCGGTTTATCTGATATTGGTATACCAAAAATAGGGTTTTCCGAACTTGAATGAATTGTAGCGCCATCATTTTCAATTTCATTTATACGAATAGTTTCCGGGAGTTCTGCAATAACTGATGACTGATCATTTTCAATCTCATCAAAATTTTTCAAATATTCTTCTAAATTTTGGGCATATTCTTCGTTAACATTTAGTTCGATCCTAGATAGTGCGTCAGCATTTTTGTTTAAAGTACCTTTTTTATAAACAATGTCATAGTCATATTCTGACAATTTCAGCCTCCATCTAACTAATTTTGAATTTGGTTCTTTGATAGACATTAACCATTGAAGTGGTTTGTGGTCAGTGATAATTATAAATTTACGCCCAAATAGATATGGTCTAAAATATTTGACAGCCCAAACAATAGCGAGTAGTTCTCTTTCAATAGTAGAATAACGCGTTTCAGAATCGTTTAACGTTCGACTAGCATATGCGATTGGTAAATCTGTGCCAATTTTACCTTGTGATAAAACGGCACCAAGGGCTTGAGTACTAGCATCTGTGGTCAGCAAGAAGGGTTTCGAAAAATCTGGATATTGGAGTAATGGCTGGTTAGTCAGGACGTTCTTGCACAAGTTAAATGAATTTTGGTAGTCTGCATCATTAATATTAATAACTTCTTTTTTTTTTTCAAAACGTTTTGTCATTGGTTTAGTCAAGTCTGCAAAATTTTTAATAAACTTTCGGTAATATCCTAACAGTCGAGAAATCCTTTAATTTGTTTTGTGTTTTGGGAATGGATAAATTTTGAATGGCAATAATTTTGTCTGGATTCGGTCTGACACCTTCGGGTGTAATCACATGTCCGAGATATGCTACTTCTTTACGAAGAAATTCCGATTTATCTAATTGAACCTTGAAATTAGCCTCTCTTAACCTTTTGAAAACTTCGTTTAATCTATCGTTATGTTCTTGTAAGCTAGTGGAAAAAATAATTATATGGTCCATGTAGACGAGACAGTATTCGTTTTGAATTCCCCTCAAAATATTGTCCATGACGCGCTGGAAAGTAGCTGGGTCATTTTAAGCTCAAATGGCATTCTCAAAAATTCATAGTGACCGTTTTCTGTATTAAAGGCAGTTTTTGGGACGTCACGTTCGTCAATCTCAATTTGGTGGAAGCCTGATGCCAAATCTAGGGTTGTAAAATATTGGCATTTCCCTAATTTATCTAACAAGTCATTTATATTGGGAAGGGGGTATCGGTCACCTACAGTTTTATCATTTAATTCCTATAATCAAATACAACACGCCATTTTCGTTGACCTGAAGCATCTAATTTTTTGGGAACGATCCATATAGGAGAGGACCATGGGCTAAAGGATGGTCTAATAATGTTTGTTCCAACATTCATTATTTGCTTGCTTACCTCGGCTTTGTGCACTTCGGGGTAGCGATACGTTTTAGTATAGATCGGAATCTCATCGGTCGTAATTATCCTGTGTTTAATATTATTGGTTAACGTTAAATGATTCCCTTTTACATGAAAAATATCGGCATACTTATTTATTAATTTTTTAATAACAGCTTTTTCTCATTATTCATGTGATCAGTTCTAATGCTTGAGAAATCGAATTTAAATTTATTTGTATTCATCATATTCAAATTATTATTTGTCCTAAAATCTTTCTTACTTAAATTATTATTTTCATTATAATTCTGTTCGTGGGATACCACATCATATCCGCTGATGGGGGTAACTACGATAGGTCTTTTTAATGTAACTTCCCTATCTATGTCAGTTTTATTAACTACAGTACAAAGAGCTCTATTATTTTTTAACTATAGTGACGCATTCGGGCACTAAGAAATTCGTAACGTCAGTTCTAGGCATTACGGCTTCACCGTTTTCAATATTTAAAACTTCTACTTCTATTACCTGTTGACTCTGAGCGGGCACTAATATTCGCTTAGTGACAGGCGGAGCAACAGGAATACTATAATTATTAACATTAAGATTATTATTACTAATTCTAATACTATTATTTTTATTCATTTATTTTCATTGGATATGCCTTGGTCATTCCGAAATTTAAATGGTATTTCTACGTTAGAGGTTACTACTGATTTCCTTTTAAAATCTAAGGAAACGTTTAATTTTTGTCATGTTATCTACTCCTAGCAAAAATCGAAAGCAGAATGAAAATAGAAAATATAGCATTTTACTTTTGCAGCAAAGTTACTTTTAAATAATTTTTGTAGGTTAATAATAACGCTGTGTGTTCCCGCGGGACGTGCCACGAGCACTTGTTACTTCGAAAGGATCATCCTTAAATAAATTTTTGTTTAATTTTTTTGCTAGGCGAGAACTAATGAATGATCGCGTACTACCGGAATCTAATAAAACTTTTAATTTTGTTTCGGGATCTATAATGAAAGGTAAATTACAAAAGTTATTAATAATAACTTATTAACGCTTAAAAATTCTATAGACGGTTTGCCAAGGCGACTTATACTAAAAAATTATCTTCATTTTTTCCGTTCTGGTCAATGACGCTGTTACTTCGTGTACTAATATTTTTAGAGCACGTTGCTCATCTAAATTACGCAATTCTTGTTTATTTGTGTAAATCGTCGAAGTTGACATGGGTATCGGATTTTGGTAAACGCGGGGGAATCTGTCCCAGGCGGCTGATTATAGTTTGTATTAAATGGTTAAAGTTCCGATTAAAATTTTGACTGTAATTATTATAATTTTGTGGTCTGTTAAAATTGTGATTTGGTGGGTTTTGAGGTCTCCCAAACACTTGACTGTTAGTAAGGAACCGTGGTTGTTGTTGCTTAAATTGAGAACTACTAGGCCGGTTCATAGAATTATTTTGCGGTCTAGGGGACTGATTGAAACGATTATTATTATTATTAAAATTATTGTTACCAAAATTTAAATTACGCGATCTAGGTTGATTATTAAATTTATTATAATTTGGGTTGTCAAAATTTATTATTATTTTGATTAAAATTTGATACATTCGGCGTATCAAGCGTACTCTGAAAATTATTTTCCTCTATAAGATAGTTCATTGCCTGCTCTAGTGTGTCAGGGTCACGTAACCTGATAATACTTTGTATGTTGCCGCGAATTCCGCGTAAGAACGTCTTTAATGCTAAGTCATCATAACTACGTTGATGAATGCGCTTTGTCGCGTCCGGCATTTCCACTGCCGATAAGGAGTTAATTTTAGCGGATAGTCTACTTCGCAAAATTTGTATACGTTCCCCGAAATCTAAATATTTTTCATTCTTATGAGGTCTCAAATTAATTAAATCCTGAACTAAACAATCGTAATTTCGCAGATCGCCAAACCTTTGCCTTAAATGATTTTTAATTTCAGGCCATGTGTTTAATTCTATACGCGAACCTATAGCGACCAATGCTTTGTCTTTAAGTTTACTTATTATCGCGTTTATTAAATATGTATTCACCAACTCGTTATTTAAAGGTCTAAATTGATCTAGTACTGCGTGGCATCTTAAAATAAATATTTCCGTGAGTTCGTTACTTCCGTCGAAATAAGGAATCGTTTCGACATTTAATTTTTAGCAATTGATAATTAATATTTTCCATTTTTAAATTTTCAGTAATTACTAAATTATCTAATTTATTGATTAGGTCGTCGAGTACAAAAGTAATTGGAGAATGGACGCGGTTTGGGGAATTGAGAATTTGTGGTGAAATTGGGTCCGAAGATGTATCACTTGCGTACATAAAATTTTTACACGCGAACAAAATATGGAAAAAACCTCTAAAAAACAATGCTTACCACTCAATAACGAAGATCACGCTGTCCATGCCCTGATATGCCCTCAGTGGTCCTGGATCTGGTGATGGGGTGTTCCTCGTTCTGCTGCCCTCGGGGTGTTAGTCCCTCGATGTTCGGAGGACCCTCTGGTGCTGCTTCGACGTGGAACTCGTTCGATGCCAATTCAACCGTAAAGACGGACGGAGCACTATTTGATATTCCCTCAAAAGTTGTGCCCTTATGACATCCTACCGACTGCGCCAGTTAAATTTCGTGGTTCGCGATTGTGTTTTTTAAAAAGTTTTATTTCCGAAATTTACAATTAATTACATTACTTAAACTTAATTATACGGAGAATAATTGATATGTGAAGCGTTACAGTACTAATATAATAATGGATCTGAATCCAAATTGCATGCGTCTAATCTATTTATATATAAACTAAAACTACGAAC
>CAXAKX010000230.1:0-24247 GCA_963969525.1 Ontholestes murinus
TCTCTGCGGTTCATTGACCTTGGTCGTATCTCGATCTCAATTGCCTCCCGAATAATTCGTTCATTTAGATGGCCTATTTTTGCAAGAGTTTTGGTGTTTTTAAAATCTATTTTATGGCCCGTTTGTAGGTGATGTTGTGCCAATGATGAAGTAGTTTGTTTTTGTTTTACAGAGTTTTTATGTTCATCAATTCTGGCCGAAATTCGCCTGTTTGTTTGTCCTATGTATGTTTGGTCACAATCTTTACAAGGTATCTCATAAACTCCCTTGGTTTTCGTGTGGAATTTGGTCTTTATGTTTGTCTATCGGGTTTTTGATTTTAGTTGTTGTTGTAAAGGCTGTTGTTATTTTGTGTTTTTTCAGAATTCGTGCAATTTTATCTGTTGTGCCTTTTATGTATGGAAGCGAGGCCCTTGCCAGAGGTTTTTCCTCTTTTTTGTTACGTGTTCTGCTTCTCATAACTTTATTGATATGTTATATAATCCGAAAACCAGCTACAACATATATATATATATATATATATATATATATATATATATATATATATATATATATATATATATATATTAATTAATTAATTAATTTTACTCTTGCTTTTAAACAGTTTTAATTTAATTTATTATTTGAAAATTTTAATTTAACGAAATTTTATTTTATTACAATTTATTTTTTTTATTTTATTAATAATAGTTTTTTATTGTTATTTATTTTCTAATTTATTTTTTAGTGTTATTTTAATTGATTTTATCTCTTGCTGTTAAATAATTTTAATTTAATTTATCTATTAGAAAATTTTAACCTAACGAATTTTATTTTATTATAATTTTAGTTTATTTTATGAATATTAAATTTTTATTGTTATTTATTCTAATTTATATATATATATATAATATTTAAATCAATTTCATCTAATGTTATTTTATTACTTCTACAATCTAGTCAGTATTAAATGATGCATTTGTTTTATTTTTCCATAATTGATAGCAGCAGAATGCTCAAATTGACACTTCTCCCAATATAAGTTTACTAATGTAGCAATAGTAGGTTTAAATTTTATTTTCTTGTATTTAGATGTATGAATATGTATATATGCATGTGTATCTATATGCTTATAAATGTGTGCATATGTAGGTATATGTGTAGGTATGTATGTAAACATATTTAACACATGAAATTTATTATATTTATATTTTTATTATTACGCAATGCTTCTCCCGCTTGCTTTTGTATTTCAAAGCGAACAAGATATTACGAAAAATTTGACTATTAACGATTGTCTGAAAATATACATATAACAAGCATGTTTAGTTATTTAAGTGAAGAATAGAAGAATATTTTGAATGGCAGTAAGTTAACTCAAAAATTTGTAATAAAAGACCTGGGCATAATTTTTACATCAAGATTTAATTTCTCCACCCACATATCACATATATGCAACAAGTCATTAAAATTGATGGGTTTTATCAATAGGTTTTCAATTGATTTTAAAGTTGATACAATTAGAAAATTATATGTTTCCTTAGTACGGCCACATTTGGAATATGCCTCGTGCGTTTGGTCACCCTATACCAATAATGCCGTCACTCAATTGGAACGTGTTCAGGGAAAATTTTTAAGACTTATGCATTTTAGAACGGGTGGTAGATACACATATTTTAGCCATAGTTCAATGCTAATCCAGCTCAATATCAAATCGTTAGTATACAGGAGAAGGTTTCTAGATTTATCATTTTTATATAAACTTATTCACGGTCTTATAGAGTGTAGTGAATTAATTAGTTGCCTGGATTTTAATATACCACGTGGACCTCAGTCACGTCATAAACCATTGTTTCGCATTTCTTTCCACCCCACTCTATATGGTATGTACAACCCCATTGTGCGTATGATGCGTTATGCAAACGTTTTGGTTAAAGACAACAATTTTGTTTTATTTAATAGCAAATAGCAACTATTTATTAGTGAATAGGGGATATTGGACAATAACATTTTTCTAAAAATGTTTTTATTGGAATTTTAATATTTTCTTATTGTGCTTTGCTTAGTATTGTTAAAATAGCAGTGATATTATTACATTAGATGAAGTCATTATAAGTTTTGTGGAAATCTACCAATTTAATTTATTTCTAGTTTTAGATAGAACCAATTGAAACTAGTTATAAGTAGCAATAAGTTTAAAGATTTATAGTGATTTATTCAAAAATATTTTTGTAGTAAAATTTTGCAACTTACTTCAAATTAATAAACTTATTATTTATTAAGAATCTCTAAAATACTAAAAAGATATAATTCTAAGACTAATTTCGCGAAATCGCATCAAATTAGATAAACAGTTAAGACATAATTTATTCTTAAGTTTAAAGTTTCAAGTTTCATCTCAAACAGATTATTCTTTTTTGAGATACAGCATCCACCGTCAGACAGACAGACAAACACACACACACAGGGACACATTTTTCCCAGAACTCAGTGTATTCGACTCGAAGACCTCAAAACGGATATTTCTGCAAAAAAAAAATCACGAAAACAATACTTTATCTATATACTATGTATATAGGGAAACTAATAATAAAAAAGTATTCTATTAAACAATTTAATCGAAGTAATTTCCCTTTATTTAATATGTAGTTTTGATCTTTTATTCATCATTACAACACCCCCTTCCATAGCATAATAATATGTAAGCTTTTACCTGTAATTTATAAAATTATTATTCACCTGACTGATTTAGCCACTGTGTGGTGTAACATGCTGCACTGTTCAGCCAAAAAATTTAAACCCTCTCAACAGTGTTATTTTATTTCTAATAAGTAGGCGTGAAGGGAAGAATAGTTGCAACAAGTAAACCAAATCCACATATTGATCCCCATGTAAGTTAAATTTAAAACTTGCAATACATTATAATGACATAATATGAGTAAAATAGTATAACTAGTAACTTAAGTGTATTATATATAACAAAATATTTAATGCAAATAGGAGCAAAACCATTATAATTTTAATTTTAACTTAGTAGTACACACTACTACACACTTTCCCCATGGCCACAGCTATGAGACAAACTAAACCAATAAAAAATGGACCCAAATAATTTAAATTAATGTAACTTCTTTTCCGGCAATTATACAAAATGTGTTTTTATTTACAATTTTTATAAAAGATTGACGAAAAAGAATAAAATTAAAATCAAGTTGATAATTTGCATCCCATGCATTTCTAAGGTTGAAAGACTAGGGTCTTGAGGCTTTTATGATCTAGAAATGGATGAGTTTATTAAGACATATTATCCAATTTGTTTATGTCAGTAACTTGTTTCATATACTTACACTTTTAAAATGAAGTAAACACTATACTTGTAGGTTTTGTATTAGGAATTTTATTTGTTGAGCTTATGTATTTAATATGTGAAATTTTAGATGCTAAAAATATAGCTTCCAGCTAATTAATACCAATTATTAATTAAAAACATATTTAAATTTTTATGGTGAATCTGAAAAATTCTCTTACTAATTTATATTTTGAAATGTCAAAAATATCATGAAAATGTTTGATATTTACCGAATACTCTTAATTTTATTCACTAATATACGCCGTCACAATTTTTTTAACGAATGTTTCTTTGTCTGCATCCAATATTTCTTGTAAATATGTTAAATTTTTATTTAGAAAGAACTCGTTTATAAATTGTGCAATTTCGAGTGGGGTAATTGGTATTTTTGCAACGATGAACTTCAAATGCACATTTTAAAAAATAACTCTATAAGTATAATTGCTATACCTAAATAACTTAATTTCTTCCACAGAACTGAATTAACTGTTCAATTCGATAACTTATTATGGAAGACACAATATATTTATTTTACAATTGTATTTGTAGTTAGACGCAGTTGTTGTACCTTAATACAATATAATTATTACAAATAAATTAAATGTAGACGTACGCATCACCACGAAAATATATTTGTGTTAACGACCTTCTTCTCTATCTTTTTCTTTAAAATTGTTTTATTGTTAAATACTTGAAGAAATTGATGCTTTTTAAATTATAGAGCCGAATTTGAATTAAATATGAGAACATACGAATGAATCAGAATTGAAAATGTTACAGTGTGTGTCATTCTCTCGAAAATTTTAAACCAAAACATAATCTACATATCCACAAGTACAACCTTTACTACAAAATTAATCGTTTTATTTATTTTGTTGTTGATTATACCCTTAAAAATGAGGGAGGATAAATCGTATCTGGCAGTTTTAACTTTGATTAGGGCTTTTACTCCCAGTATTTGTTTGTGCGTGTGCTCGTGCAAGTCGCGGAAACAGCTGAGAAAAGCAAAGGCAGACAGGCAGCAGATGTGGCAACCACCTGCTCGCTTGCTCATTCTGCTGGTCGTAACCCCGTGAAAAGTACGAACATTGGCCGAATGTACACTTCATGTCGACCCCCGTAAAATTTTGACACACATAAATATTCATGGATAACTATTATTGACATGATGTGTAAATATCTAACGGTTGCAATCATCATTAAATTGGAACAAGTGATCAAACAGGGTTATAATAAATAATCAGTTTATAGTTTATATTTTTAAAATTATGTATTTTCTTTCCAAAAATACTAAAACACAAATGAATATTTTTGTATTTTGTTTCTATTCTTATAAAACTAATAGAATTGAATACGGCATGTAGAAAAATTTTATGTGAATAATAGCATTAGCGTAAAAGTATGACTTGATTAAATTGTTGATATAATTGAAATACATTTTGTGTATGTCGAGAAATACGTATTAAACCTAAAAAATATTAATATGTATATGTGATATTTTAAATTAAACAAAGGATAATAAAAAGAATTATTACATAATAGTTAATGTCATGTTTTTTCTTCATCTTACAAAACGGAATGTTGATGTAAACTTCTTTTGTTGTACTAAAAGTTTAAATATCTCTAAATATTTTATTTTACTTTGGTTATTATTTCCTGGATATCTAGCATTCACTCATAAATCATTAAATCGCAGAAAATGTATTGTATGTAAGTATGTATCAAATTTGTTTTTATGCATAAATTTAGTGCGATAAAATTTAATAATCGCAATTAATGAGAGTTAAAACAGAGATTTTTTTATTCTCTATGAAAAAATTAAGAAATTATGAATAAAACTTACTTGATCAGTTATCATTTTTGTTTTATTATTTTCATCAACTATTGTTAGTTATTTGCTTATTTATATTAATACATAGTAATACCTAGAAACTATATATTTTATTTAAAGGTTTTCAAAACATGGTACTTTTATAGCATGAGTGAAACAATAATATTTGAAAGACAATTTAATAATATATTATTCAAGAATAATAATTTGGCTACCTTCTTAGTTAATAGACACGTAAACATAACGAGATGGTCAACATCTCGCCAAGTATCTTGTTTTGTCTTGATCTTCGTAGATAACTGTATTCTTTCCAGCTCTACAAAGTCTACAATAATCTTTTATAGCAATCTCTAAATCGGCTGAAAGATTTTCACATAAACGTTTTACTTGTTTTTACTTGAAACAAATACATAAATAAAATAATCGCTATATGTATGTCATACTTCTGTATTTTCAGTTGTTATAGTGCAAAGTATGTATCAAATTTGTTTTTATGCATAAATTTAGTGCGATAAAATTTAATAATCGCAATTAATGAGAGTTAAAACAGAGATTTTTTTATTCTCTATGAAAAAATTAAGAAATTATGAATAAAACTTACTTGATCAGTTATCATTTTTGTTTTATTATTTTCATCAACTATTGTTAGTTATTTGCTTATTTATATTAATACATAGTAATACCTAGAAACTATATATTTTATTTAAAGGTTTTCAAAACATGGTACTTTTATAGCATGAGTGAAACAATAATATTTGAAAGACAATTTAATAATATATTATTCAAGAATAATAATTTGGCTACCTTCTTAGTTAATAGACACGTAAACATAACGAGATGGTCAACATCTCGCCAAGTATCTTGTTTTGTCTTGATCTTCGTAGATAACTGTATTCTTTCCAGCTCTACAAAGTCTACAATAATCTTTTATAGCAATCTCTAAATCGGCTGAAAGATTTTCAAATGAACCTGTTGCAGAAATGAGTGAAACACAACAACTCCTAAAGGAGGACATTAAAATAACCTAGATTACTACAAGAAAGTGACACAGCATGTTGGCAAGCAAAGTTAAACTACCTTCAAAATATGCTTACATAATATCGAGAAGAAAAAGGGCATAATATCTTAAATTTAAAGATGTTGGGCTCAGGACCATTCAGGGAACTTAACTTAAAAATCCAGTAATATAATAAAAATAAATTTCAAGTTAAAGGACCAAAATTATAATAATATAATAGTTTTAATAAAAGTTTGAAATATGTTATATTACACAATCGTTGGTTTTGTAATTAAAGAAAAAATTAAATAAGAAATATTAATTATTCCTTGAGGTGGAAAAATAATAATCTATTAATATTTATATATTTATAATTCTGTCTTAAAGCTGTTGTTGACAGGAAAACAATAATTTAAAACCAGAAACTTTAAAAAGACTGCGTTTTGTTGATATCACATAAAATTTATTTTGTGACTATAGTTTCGGTTTTCATTATCACAACGTATAGGTATCCACCATCAATAATTTAATAATTTAAAGGAAATCATAAGAATTGTTGCAACCATTACTACGTCGTAATTATAAATGTAAAAAACTGGACTATCACATTTACTATCATTTTAGCACAAAAATATGTAATATTCAGGGATGGGATAAAGTATGGAACCAAGTAAATATCTTAAATGCTTGAAGCCATAACTTTGTGAGACATCTTGAATCAGGAACTTTATCAAACGATAAATAAAACTGTACTTTATTAATATATATCCGTGTGTGATATGAACAAAGTACAAGTCTGATAAACTTCCGGATCCAAGTAAATATCATTAAAACAAATAGGTTGATTTCTTTTAAATTTTGCAGGTAAGTGTAATGGGGCAAAATAATAATATACTTCCGGTATAACCGGAATTACCATCAACGTCTTTTAATGCAAATGGGATATATTGTATATTTCTGCAGGTTTTAAAGAGCAGGTTATTTCGAATTTGTAAATACTGAGTTTAGTGTAAAAAAATCTGTAAAAATGAAAAATATATCACATTAATCAACCCATTTTACGTTTTTATACATTGGAGTGAAAAAACATTTAGAGAATAAAATTGATGTTGTTTGTATTAATAGTAAAAAATAAACAACTAATATTTAGTAGATAGCTGTTCTCAAACTATCAAATTGTAAATACTATTAATGTTGGTTCATTTAAGTAAAGTAGATCGTATTGAAATATTATTGATGATCGGTTATGGTGATCCTGTTAGAACTCATGAAGTCATATTTTTAATGATTTGCATCCTGAAATAAATCCCATACCACGTTCAACAGTTATAACGTTTTAATGCAATTGGGATGGTCAAAAATTTGCCGAAACCTGGAAGACGGCGGACCGCAACGAACAAAACTATTAGCAAAACATTGTAATTGATTTAGAGGAATCACCTTAAACTTCTACCAAAATTTTGGCACTAAATCATGGTATAAGTCGAAGTTCAGCAGAGAAGATATTGAAAAGTAAAAATTAAAATCTGTATAAGATACAATCAATTGGTTTAAGAATCGCCAGGTTATGATTTTAACCGGCGGGTGGAGTTTTGCGATCGACTGATCGACATCTGCAGTGTCGGCGAACGTTTTGCATCTAATGTAGTGTTTTCCGATGAGTCAACTTTTTGTTGAAATGGAGCAGTTAACCGACATAACTCAAGGAATTGGTTAAATTAGAATCTATATTTGATTCATGAAGCATATACCCAGCAGCTACAGAAGTTGAATGTTTGGATGGGAATTGTCGAAAATAATCTTATAGGCCCATTTTTTTATAGTAGGCGGAAACTTGAATGGCGAAAAGTATTTAAATTTACTGAATAACCAGATTATTCGTGCACTTCAAAAGAATGAGCAGTTACTACAAAATGTTTGGTTTCGACAAGATGGAGCACCTCCGCACTATGATTATGATGGGTTAGTAATTTCCTAGATGCGAATTTTTCAAATCAATGGATTGGACGTAGATGATTCATAGAGTGACCTGCTCGTTCTCCAGACCTTAACCCATTAAATTTTTTCTTTAGCGTTATCTAAAATCACGTGTTTACAATAAATGACCAACCCGTTTGCAGGAATTGAAACAAATAATTATTGATGAATGTGAACTAATATGTAGAGAATTCTTGGTAAGAGTGAGTCAAGAATGCAGCAATAGTTAACATCATATACAGGGTGATCCAAAAGTCACGAAGGGGTTGGACATCTTTATCTATACAATATTCAAATGTACTCATACTTAAACAATTGACAAGAGAGGGAAACTACTTTGTGTATCGTCTGATGATGTCTGAAGAAGCTCATTTTCACCTTAAGCAATGGTTAGTATGTAAAACTGCAGGTTCTGGGCTAATGAAAATCCTAGAGTAGTATCCCAGAATGAGTTTCACCCTGTTAAATGCACAGTTTGGTGTGGAGTAACATCAGGAGGCATAATCGCACCGCTTTTCTTTTAAAAATGAAAATGGTATAGTAGTGACCCTAAGTGGAGAACGATCTAATACCATGCTTCAGATTTTTGTAAGACATGCAGTGGAATGTAGACAAGGAATGTGGTTTCAACACGATGGCACTACCTACTATACAGATGAGGCCACAGTGGAAGTTGTAAGGGTTGTTTTTGTCCACCGAATAATATCGAGAAGATGTGCCCCGGTTCTCACAGCCCCTGATTTATTTTTATGGGCATGCCTGAAGGACAAATAAACTTCGAAAAATTGTACAACTTGAGATAAATATTCGTGCCAAAATTAGGGCAATAGAGCCAGAGACGTTAAGAGCTGCAATGAACCATGTCGCCGAAAGAGCTCATTAGTGCGAAGTGGAAAATGGAAGACATTTAAAAAATATTATATTTACGTTATTTATGTTCGAATTCACCATTTTATTCATTTAATCAACTAGACCGTGTTTCCGTTTAACATTTACTACCGTTTTTATGTGAGCTGCAATAAAAATCCAAGATGTCTTCTTTCTCTTATGCTTTGACTTTCAAACATTTAGTGACTGATTAAATCTCTTTCTCGACTTTTGGGTCACCTTGTACAAGGTTGTGACCGACATTATGCATATGTTAAATATTTAACGACTTCACGGTCGAAATAGAGTAGCTGACTTAAGTTTATTACATGGATTAATAATTTCAAATATTAAATGTTCTTCCTTGTTATCAGATATTAATTTCAGTCTTTCCAAATGGTTCTTTATAAAAAGTCATTAGTTAATTTTTTCACATAACTAATATTAAGATCCAAGTAAACATGTATAAAAAAAACAATAGAAATGTAACAAATTGAATATGTAAAATTAGTTTTAATTGAAATCTTATATTTAAGTTCATTTTATTTTTTTAATAAAATTTAAGGATTCATCCAAGAGATTTGCATTAAATTGATATTTTTAAATTTCTACACTTTTATAATATCCTAATAATTATTCATGTTATTTTACAGAATAAAATATTTTGAAAAAAAATATTGAATAAATTTACTTTATCGTGTAACTGAAATAAATATTTGGGTAGTTAATCGCATAAAAGGATGATTAAAACAAGATAATATCAGGACTGTTTCAGATGCACACACAATATAAACTTTCAATTATAGGGTGTGTCAAACTCACACACTGCCACTCTTATAAATACCGAGCAGAGGTGCAAATGTCGGCTCCATAAATTTATCCAGGATTTTTTTCACATCTGCTGACCGAAGTTGTGCGTTTAGAAAGTGTTAGTTAGATACAAACCGAGGACCAAACCAAGGTTGTGTAATTTTATGCAAGCTGAGCCGTGGGAACGAGTGAAATCTCGATCGATACACAAATACAACGAATAATAAAAAAAACTTACGCTCATGTGGCATTAACAAATCGCTTCCTTCGATTACTCGATTAATGCTGTGATATTTTGGTGGATTAACATACAGGAACATCTTCATTAACGAACTTGTGTGAATTAATAAGTGTTAGAATGCGAATTAATTTAATCTGAGTATATAATACGCCATGAATTTTATTTTGGTGTTACTAATTTGGATAGTTAAGCTTTAAAAATCAATTACGTTATTCATGTTCGAATTCACCATTTTATTCATACAATCGACCAGACCGTGTTTCCGTTTAACATTTACTGCCGTTTTTGTGTGAGCTATATTTAAATAAATAGCGTAGGAAATTAAACTGACAAATTTATAATAAAATTTTAAATTTTTATTTATTATAAAATATTTTGAGTAATCTATAATTTAAAAGCGTTAGATTAAATTATATTCTATTGAATTAAAGTTTCCATAAATGTTATTTCACATCTGATTTTCTGCATATGTCATATTTATATTGTTACTTTAATTACGAATAATGACGAGTAAATAAGAAAATGTGGAGAAGCATACTAAACCCTACGAACAATAACAACAGATAAGTAATATTAAGTAAAGTACAAATAAAATATAAATAAAATACAATAAAACACAATAAAATTCTAAAAATTACAAGTTATAATAACAATAAAATAAAATACAATACGATCAGTTATGCTACAATTCTTTAAATTCAAACTGTAAATAGGTATCCCAGCAGTGGCAGTTCTCTTACTGTCAGAAGAAGCACATTGAAAAAGTGTATACCATAAAACCTTGTGCAAGTTTGTGATTTTGTCAATCTCATAGACTTTGTGCATAGGTGTAACTTAGACCGGGTATTATGCTGTGTTTACTTGCATTGTTAGGAAATTCGGTAATATGCTCTTTACTATAAATGAAATAATACGTATACCTGGATATACAAACTAGGTAGCCTACGTATTTTGGAGTCTATAAACACATGCTTATAGTCATCGCCATATTTGAAATCAGCTATTATCTGAACAACACGTCGCTGGAGCTCAAAGATTCTATGTCTAGTAGCAGAGTGTTCCCAGACTATTAGGCCATACACGATATGACTTTGAATGAGGGAAAGTAGTCAATTCGCAGAGCACTACTGGGTGCTTCACATGCTAAACTACGAAGAACGAATGTATTTACATTCAACTTTTGCAGCGAGTGCATCATCATGAGTAGCCCAGTTCAAGTTAGAATCTATATGCAGTTCTAGGAATAGCGCAGATGTCAGCATTTTGACCGCTTTAAAGAGGGAAAATGTCAAGTTTGCCGATTCCGTGTTATATATGTTCAACAAGTTTCCAGTGAACTAGTCGGAAGCCAATGACAATGCCTCCTCATGTATGTTTGGCACATCTACATGGGACTTTGCACAATTTAAAATGGTAGTATCATCTACAAAAAAGACTGAGTTGGATTCTGGAATGTAGCTTGGTAAAATAAATTAAAACGACCAGAGGTCCAAGAATATACCCTTGTAGTACACCATGACTAATTTCATGAGGCTATGATATTGTACCAGAACTTGCAGTACACTGTGTCCTATTTGAAAAGTAAGACATACTAAGACGGCAACTACTAGGGTGTAGATTGTAGTAATATAGTTTCCTTGAGAAACACAGTCAACACATGAACGTGGCGGTTTGTAGCGCTTCGCCCTAAAGCCATACTGCTCACTGGAAAATATGTTATTTATTTCAAAATACTCTGTTAACTGCCATTGTGGAATTTTTTCCAGCACTTTGGAAAAAAAATTAGGCAACTACTATTAGTTATTATTATTATTATATATTAAAAGCACAGGATCAACAACAGAAGCAGGTATCGATGCAAGCATTTCATTAGCAAATGCTGAAAAAAATCATTAAATTGCTCAGATGTAATAGCGCAATACTTATGAAAATTACATTTACTTTTTGATTTGAATATATCCCAGACTGCTTTTATTTTACACTTTGATGGCTCCTCGATTAATTTCAATTTGCTGCGATATTATTTCTTCTTTTACTCGGAAAATCAGTCGTCATCAGCAATGGAGTCGGGTGGTGGATAGGAGCGTGACCGAGAAATCGGCCAGTAACTGGCATAGGGTCGGGCAGGTGGGTCACCCCCGCATGACCGGCTTAAACCAGCTGCCGCAAACCAACTCCCCCAAGCTACGGCATACAGACATCGGGCCTAGGGCTGAATGGCACAGGGTTAAGTGTTGCGAATGATTCCGTTGGGATACCGGGCGACCTCCCAACCTAGTAAGCCTTCTGTGCGTATCGGGGCACTGCGCACAGCGACCAGTTATTTCCTCTGTAATCGTGGGAACAACAATGGACTACCAAAAAACAAAAACTAAAACAACCATAGGGAGCTTTTCGGAGAACCCTACCTCCCCTAGTGCCGCCACGGCGGAACCTGAACGACCTAAACAGCATTCGGGGGCGGCCAGATGACGCCAGAGGAGAGAGAAACTCGACCAGAGGGCAGGGACGCCTAAACGTAACCTACCTCAGGGAGAGCAAGCGTTAGGGGAGGGGTCGCAACCGTGACGCCCTGCACCAGCGTCAGCATCCGGCTCATCAGGGATGCAGAAGCGAAACATGTCGAGGCGACAGCACTCCTCCGGGACTCCAAAAGAGACCGGCAATAAGTCCGAGAGGGGGCGATGGCCTCCGGCAAAGAGAACCTTCAGTGACACACTGATAGAAATAGCGCTCGCTATAATACCGAAAGGATTCCCAAAGACGAACATAAATGCAGAGGAAGCCGAGGCTATCAAAGTCTCGATAATCCAAAACATTGATGCTACGGTGAAAGGACAAGCCTCACTGAAATTTCAGGAATGTACCCATAAAGGGGAATTCCTGAGAATCCCTCCGACCTTCCAATCAGGACATGGCTCGAGAGCATATCCAAGGAGAAGAATCTCCCGGGGAACAAAAAGGAACTTCAGATCATTGATTTGAAGGGCCTACTGGAACCCAGGAGAGTACTAACGTGGGCTTCAGGACCACCAATAGAGGCAACCATCTTCCTTCAACCATCACCCTCAGGACGCTAGCGGCAAAAACCGTCGGCAGACCTAAGGAGACCGAAGAGGTAGCAATGGAAGGAATTCCAGTGCCCGGAGAGGGAGCAATGGACGACAGTCCGTTGCCCGAATCGCCGAAGGGTAAGTAATGTTCAAATTACTACAGATTAATATACACCACTGTAGGGCGGCATCTGCTGCCCTCAGTGCATATATCCTAAGAGAGAATATTGACATTGCACTTGTACAAGAGCCATGGCTTCATAAGGGAATAGTAAAGGGGTTAAACATTCAGGGCAGGCGACTGATTGTCGCCGAACCTATGGGTAACCCACGCACATGTATAATAGCAAAACATGAACTGTGACAATGAGGACAACGCCTACGGCAGCCATGGAATACATATTTTCGCTACCACCACTACATCTATTTGTAATGATGGAAGCTAGACAGGCAGCCTATAGGATGCAAATAAATGGACACACTTTAAATATGGGGTCATCAAGACCGGCAACATTTAAAGTACTACAAGAAGAAGAGAGACTAAAAATGAGGTCCGATTTCATCAAAATCGTACACCCATCCCGCAGATTTAAAACGATCATATCACAGCGGAATGAATGGACAAATGGAACATACCCGGGAACGAGTAAAGGAACCATCTGTTACACAGACGGGACCAAAAATACTAAAGAAACCGGGGCTGGTATCTATGGAGGCTGCAACCGGAGCAAACAATTCGCGATTGCTCTGGGGAAGCATGCCTCTATCTTTCAGGCCTAAATAGCCGCCATTGACTGGTGTGCTCATCACGTAATGAAGTCGGGACTTAACAAAGGACCAATTACCATTATGACAGATAGACAGGCAGCCATAAAAGCGCTAGCCTCGTCGATAGTGCAGTCCAGGCTGGTCATGACTTGCATAAACAGACTGGACGCACTGGCGACAACAAGAGAAACACAGCTAGTATTGATACCCAAGGACTAAAAAATTATTGGACACTTGGGGGCCGACTTGCTGGCTAAACAAGGAGCAGCAGGTAAATTCATAGGACCTGAACCCGCTTTCGCTATACCCCATGAAACCGGAAAGGAAATAATCCGACGCAAGTTAGCAGAGGAGCACAAAAAGGCATGGCAAAACCAAAATGGAATGAGGCACACGAAACTCTTCCTAGTACCTGACAGAATGCTGAAGCTGTCTATACTGAGCAGATTGAAACTAAGAAAAATCACAGGACTAGTCACTGAGCTCTGTGACCTGAACAAGCACAAACATAGGATGGGCATTGAGAAAATCCCCCTATGCCGTGGGTGTCTGGAAGAAGAGGAAACTCCCCAACACCTAATGTGCATTTGCGAAGCATCCAAACAAGAACGCAAGGCGAAACTCGGGAAGCTCATGCTTCCTGTAGAACAGCTAAGAAATATCCCAGGCAGAAACTCCTGGACGTCTTAGAAGATACATGAGTTTAAAAGGAGTAAAACAGCCAGAGGCGCACAAAAGAACCACGGAGACCGCAGTGCAGGGACGCTAAGCGACACGACCTCGCGAGGACAAAAAAAATTCTTTTTTATACGATTTCCTATATTTATTTCGCATTACCCTAAGTTCTGGTTTATTATAGACCTCAGATATTAAATTTAAAGTATTACGCATATTTTTAGGTTTATCGTTTAATAATCATATCAGCCTTTTATCTTCCCTTTTTTCAGTTTTTTTTTCAGAAAAGACTTGTTATAATATTTTAAGAAACAGGCAAGAAAATCATTAAAGCATTGATTTGCATCTCTAACGCAGTTATTGAGGAAGCTCCATGATTCCGACTCAAGGAATTGAAATATTTTAAGTTTGCCAATCTCTGTTAAGGGACAATGCTTATGGCAAACTGTTTTTCTATGTTGATGTTCGGTGCTTAGAAAGCCGAATTGAATACCCACGTGATCCGAAATACCTGTTTCAAAATTGCGAGCTGTGCATGAAGTGTTGTTTGTGCATGTATTATCAATGCAGTTTAACTTGCGCGTTGGAAAATCAACTAATAATTTCATACCATATGCCGTTATAAAATATTTTTCTTGCATCATACCGTTTTCTAATAGGTACGCGGATATTTATTATTTTGTGTTCAGTTTAAAAGGTTTAGTAAGTATTTATATTATATTCTTAGGTTTAGAAATATAATATATTTTATTTTAAAAAATATTATTAATTTCTATGACGAACTAATCAAAAATATAAATACATTATTATCGAAGGTGTTTAAACACTCTATTATTGACCATTGATATTAACTGATACGAACGTACAATATTTGTACGGTATCGAGTTAGGTCAATGTTTGCATTGTCTCATAGTAATGTATTTATAGGCCATTGGTCATTTGGCTTATTTGTGTGAATTTTGCGAAAACATAAAAAATATAATAGTGTGTAAATTGCAGAGTGGTCAGGCTATTTTCCTTCGTCTTATTTATCTCAATGGAATATTTCGTTACGGTAACTCCAAACAGGTTTCTTAGAAAATCTGAAAGTTTAGCGTTTCAATTTGCCTTCAAAGAGATTTCTACTCTCTTCGATTACACAATAACTTCCAAATTTAGATATAGTTCTTTATATTCCATAAAGGTTTTCCCCCCGGTAAAATTGTAGTGATTCAAGTTACCAAATACTGCCAATCACTTTACGTCATCAAAACCATTCGTTGAGATATACATGATTCTTATCGAATTAAGTAATTAGAATATTACATCGTTCACATTTAAATTATGTTTGAAAATTATAATGTGAGTTCAATTAATTTAACACATGTAAGAATCGACCTACGTATTTGATTCTAACGTCACCTGGGACTACAATAATTGTTGGACACTTGTTGGATATTCTTTATATCAAAGGAATTGTTTCCATTCAAGAAACTTTGTAACTAAATGATTCCTAGAAATGGTTCTTCTAGTACATTGTTCTAGAATAAGAGATATTCAACCTTATATTTTCCTCAATTCTTGAATTATCTTGGTAAGGCTTGATTCAGAAAATAATTTCCTTCACAATTGACTGATAAATTGACTTTATGTACTAAATAAATCATAGTTTTTTGCATTGCATAAAGCTAACGATAGAGTTAATTGAATTAAAGGTATTCATGAGAAAAAATAATTTCTTCGTACATTACCTTCACTGTTATCTTACATTTACGTAAAAATTATCAGCAAACGGTTAAAACAACTACTGGTAGTTCTTAAAACGGTAAGACAGGGGTTCAGTAATGCTCTGACAAATTAATATTTTTTAAATTAATAATTATTTCATTTATTAAAAAAAATAATTGCTCTATATTCACTTATACCTTTTAATACCTAATTATTTTTGATTGGCAAAAAATTATCCCACGACAAATTCTTCACATATATGGTTCAAAGAGGGTTGACAAATTTTTTCAGAGTTTTTCGCGCCCCCTTTACGAGTTTATTGGTGTTTATTGGTATTGAATAAGAACTATTTTGTGCAGCCGAAAAATTTTTTTCAAACAAATAAGTAGCTTCATAACTAAAATATTTTATACTCGGGCAGAAATAAACTAAAAAATAAATTGTTTATTTACCAGTATTAAAAAAAATACTAATATATATATTTGAAGCCAGTTTTGATAATAGCAATAAAACATTGTTAATAGAAAAGTAATAAAAATAAAAAAATGGTGATGTGGTCATCATAGTACTTTCCCTATATTTTTCTCGAAAACTATGAGGTTTACGCAAAAATGTTGTTCTTAATAATTTGTGCACTTTTGAATTCGCTTCGTTCAGCTTTTTATTCCCTTTAACCTTTGTTTGAACCGTTTTTTAAAATTTTTCATATTTAGAATATTACGAAAATACAAAAAAACGCCTCGAGTAAACATCTACTTCCGGTTTATGAACATTTACCAAAAGCTTTTCAGCTCCAGTTTTTAACGATGAAACCTTAAGTTTAAAATTTCAACTCCATCGGATCATTAGTTTTTTAGATACAGCGCCCACCGACAGACAGACAGACACACACACACACACACACACACACACACACACACACACACACTGACACAGATTTTTTTTTCCAGAAATCAGTGCAATGGACTCAAGGGACCTCAAAACGGATATTTCCGCAAAAAAAAAAAATTGAAAAAAAAAATCACGAAAACAATAGTCCCCCTATATATACTATATAGGGAAACTAATATATATACTATATAGGGAAACTAAAAATGGCTCAAAAATTATCAGCGAGAGCAGTGTTACCATTCCAGGTGAGTATAACTTTTAAATAAAATAAAGGAGAAGCGGCAATATTGCCTATACTGGCGCTCAGTTCAAACTAAATATTAAGTTTGTTTTAAAGCAACCATGGTACTGAAAGGGTTAAATAAGCTCTTTCTACAATACCCTTTTAATACTATCATCTGAGCAAATACTAAGAAAAAGTCGTAGGATTTATTTCGTTTTTCATTTTCTTTCATATCTAGACTGTCTTATCCATTTTGAGTCTAGCTTAACTATTAAAAATCAATGTCATTCTTAGTCACCCAAGAACGAAGTGACAAAGAAAATTTAAATTAAATAAGGTGAAATGTCACATTGTGGTAGTTGTTAAATACTGAAGAGATTTTTATGAACGCGTAGTAAATTGCTCAGCGGCCGAAGGAAAATATTTATAACAATGTTGATAGATTTTACACGTTATTATATTGTATTGTGTTGATTGAATTTACTGTTTTGTCTCGCTTATTCTAGACATAGTTAATGGAAATTAAGTACATAAAAATTACTTATGATTTTATTTAGTAAAATTTTATTCGAGTGTAGTCCCTCTCTCTATTCAGAGAGATTTATAAATAAGTGTAACTGTAAATGTCAAGTTTACTTTAGTACCCTATTTGTAAGGGTAAGTCAAATCAAGCATAAAAATACTTGACAAGAATATACTTTACGTGCTACTGGAGTTTTGATTTTAAGTTTGAAGCAAATTATTTTTGATCTTGAAAATACACATTTTTGCGATTATATTGTATTGAAATGATAAACATATAGATAAGAACTTTTAATTAAATAATGTACCTTTATTATCTATAAAATGATGACAATTGTTTTAGGTAAAATCTGAAAATAAAACAGATATGAATCTCCAATTTCATCCAGTTACATTGAAATAACTTTTATCAAAAGCTTCTCATATCATCTTAGATATAAAGCGTAATAAAATTTATTTATTTTTTTAATCCGTAATAATGGACTAACCATTCAAAACCATGGATATTGAACATGAAAACCTTTTCATCCCTGCGCAAGGATGACAAGCAAAATCGTGAAGCGTTCCACATTTTTATCAAGAATCCCTTTGTTGTGAAATCAAGGAAAAGTCCTGTATGGTGGGATAACTAATGTATCGAAATAGTTACACAACGTAAGTCCATACTTCAAAACTACAATGCCAATCCATCTCATCAAAATTATATCGCATATAGAAAGATATCTGCCTCGACTAAACGCACGTTTAAAAATAAGGCAAGAACATCATGGATGAAATTTATGGAATCTCTAAACAAATCCACCCCAATTTCAAACATATGGAAAACAGTTAAAAAAATTAATATCAGTAGTAGTAATAAATCCGTAACTAAATTGGGCGAAGAAATGATAGAGGAAATGCTAGATGTATATGCTCCTCCCTCTGTGATACCTCAAAGAACATATATCCCTGCTGATACAAATACCAATCCTAATAACGTTCTAGCCAAACCCTTTACCTTAGAAGAACTTGAAATAGCCATTAAAAACTCACCAAATACTGCACCTGGGGTAGATTCCATAACTTATCCTATGTTAGCAAATCTGCCACATAATGCAAAATCCCTTTTGCTCGATATTTGTAACTCTTGGTGGATGGAATCTGATTATATTCAGGCTTTAAGCAATATTATGATACTCCCTATTCTAAAACCATCCAAAGATCCGGACCTATGCGACTCTTATAGACCCATTTCCCTAATCTCATGTATCACAAATACATTTGAAAGAATGATTAAAAAACGTCTCGTCTGGTACGTAGAGCACTATTCACTTCTTCCCGATCATATTTTTGGCTTTAGAGAGGGTTTAGGTACATTAGATGCATTAAGTAATTTGGTGTGTGAAGTCCAAGATAGTTTCAGCAAAAATATATATCTCTCGACCCTTTTTGTTGATATTAATAAAGCATATGATCATGTCAACCTCGATATTTTATATCAAAAACTTGTTAAACTGAATATACCAATGATTGTGGCTAAGAATATCATACAATTTTATTATGGCAGATCGATCCATTACAGACATTTCCCAGGAATAAAACGTAATCTTTACATGGGAATTCCTCAAGGCTCTGTCTTGAGCCCCCTTTTATTTAATATATATTGCTATGACATACAAAATAACTGCCATAACAACGTACATTTAATTCAATATGCTGATGACTTCTGCTTATTCTCAAGACAAAAATCATACAACCAATCATTAGATGTGTTAACTTCTATGGTTAGATACATGCAATCGTGGTTGGTGAACCACAATTTACAACTCTCGCTTAATAAGTCGTCAATTGTGATTTTCACTACCACTTGTGAATCAATTGTTATGGGACGAAGAGCCAATTCCAATTAAAATGTGTTATAAATATCTTGGGGTAATATTAGACAAAACACTCACCTGGAAAGAACATGTACTTTATATATCAAAAAATGTGAAAAAGGTATTAATGTATTAAAAACCATAAATCGGACATGGTGGGGAGCCGATCCGAGCATTTCGCTATTATTTTATAAAACTTATATCCGCTCTATACTTGACTATGCTTGTGTATTTTATGGTAGCGCTTGTAAAACTACTAAGTATTATAGACCGTGTTAAACATAAAGCTATTAAAATATGCATTGGAGCTATGAAGTCTTCGCCCAACATTGCTGTGCTGGCAGAGGCACACGAAACCCCATTGAGCTTTAGACTAGAGTATATTGCCCAAAAATTTGTCAGCAAACTTAGGTCAAAAGGGAAAATACCTACAAATTTACATAATGTCAGTATAGAGAGTTTAACTAATCCTTACTGGAATAAAAAATATGTCCATCACTCGCACAGGCTTTTAGATCAACTGCATATTATGCATCATATATTGAAAATACCACACTTTATAAATACTCATATGATGCATATTTTAAGAGATGTACGTGTATCATTGAACGATTTGGTGAGTGCAGAGTGGAAAATCAGGCGTTGTATAATGATATTAAAAAAATTTCCAAATGCCATTTCTATATATACGGATGCAAGCAAAAGTCCATGTTATGCTGGAGTTGCTTACTTTATACCAACATTTTCCACGTCATATATAACCTCAGTATGTACATTTGCAACCATTTTTTCCTTAGAGGCTATAGCAATCATAGAAGCACTGAGATGGTGTTTATCAAATTATGAAAATATAGTATCATTCCCAAATATTATTATATATTCAGACTCTCTTTCAGTTATTAAATCCTTGAATAATGGTATATTCAAGACACATCTAATTTGCACAATGAACAAACTATGTCAATCGCTACTTCCAATTAAAGTAACGTTTGTTTGGATTAAAGCGCATTGTGGCATTTATGGGAACGAGACTGCAGATAAATTAGCAAAATCAGCTGTTAACAAAGAAAACATTAAAATTCCTTACACTGATTTAGTACACACATACAGGCACAGTTTGAAAGTCTCATGGAAAAGAACATACTTACATAATTCGGAAAGTAGCCATAGTCAGTACTACCTTATTCATCCAACACTGCCAGATAAACAAAAATTACATCTTTCGTAACATGACAAACAGATTTGTTTCATCTACCATTACTCGACTAAAATTAGGTCATGGTTGTTTTGCAGCACATCTTTTCAAAATAGGTATTCTTAGTAATAAATTATGTGGCTGTGGTATTGAGGATGGAGACCTAAATCATATATTTTTTCGTGTACGTTAAACGAACAACCCGAAAAAGTGTTTATGAATAACTTAGCCGGTTTAAAGTTACTGCCTCCATTAAATATTGTCCACCTTCTGTCTATGAACAGTACCAATGTTTTAGATTGTTTAATTAATTTTGTTAAAAATGCGAAAATAAAAATATAATCATTCCTCTGTTTTAACCTGTGTTATATAACCCGTTATTCCGTGGTCTAGTACTGTGTTGTGAAAATGATAAAAGACGTTTTGAAAGACCCCTTAACGTGAAGAATTGTAACCTAGTTTTATCCTAACTATAATACCTTGAGCTGGCCATATGGACTAGTTTCCGAGGCAAAAAAAAACAAAAAAATAATAAAGCCTATTTTAATATAATAATTACAAATTCAATTGGACGAAAATAAAAATAAATTTATTTCATTCCATTTATAAAATCCGTCACCTAAACATTATTTGAGAAGAGCTGATTAATAGAAATCAGTTGTAGAAACTAAATCCAAGAAACCCTTCTCCTTCTCCAACCCTAATTTGAAAATTATTAAAAGCAACCCCCCAAAAATTAACAATCCCCTCAACGAATGTCTGCACTTTATCTTAACACACCAGTCCCTTCAAATCCACATATTCCTGGTTTATATCCATCGTAACTCTCCTATTGACGACTCCATATTCATTAAAGCATCCCTATATCCAAATACTATCATCATAGGGGACTTTAACATAAATAAAAACAAATCCCGTCACCTATCCTCTTTCATTTCCAATTCTAATTTCGTGCGTATCCATACTCCCCCAACGTTTATAATGAATCAACACCAATCCACTACACCCGATCTACTCCTTTGCACCCAAAATATCCAGTCCCTTATACACGATGTAAACCTTATTCCTGATCTCTGTTCGGACCATCTATCCATAACCTTTAGAATAAAATCTATCCAGCCAGTCCCTCAGCCTGCTCCTACCCTCATATATGATTTCAAAAATTGCGATATAGACCAAGTTTCCCTAGACATTACCCAATTTATATCCTCCAATCCAGACATCAATCCTAACTCCATACAACAATTCAACAATACCCTATCCCAATCCATACAAGAAAATACCCCTAAAATCAATAAATCATACTACAAGTATCCCTTGCCTAAATTCATCCTCCGACTTTTAAAACATAAACGACAACTATATAGAGACATTAGACTTACTGACACTCCAGAACTTAGACAGAAATTTAACAATCTTAACAAAGACATCAAACAACTTCAATATAAGACAGACATCTGGCTAAATGCATGTAAAGACATAAATGACCTTAAAGGAAAGACATTCTGGACAAAAATCAATCAACTTTCAAAATATAAAAAAACTGACAAACTACAACAGATAACAGACCCGGACACCGACGAGACAGTCACTGACCCAGACATAATCGCTGACAATTTTTCCGCACATTTTAATGAGACCTTTAAAAGACTACAGGACATAAATTTTGACAACAACTTTTCAAATATTGTAGACAGTTGGTTTAACGACTTTTTCACCACGACAGATTTGACAGAAACAACGGACTTATTTACCGAAGACGATTACAATTACATCCTAAAAAAAGGAAAAAACACTGCACCCGGACACGACCACATACATAGACGAATCCTTAAATCCCTACCTCCCCATGTCCATCACCACATCCTCAACATAATTAATTATTCTTACCAACACAACTATTTTCCACCAGAATGGAAAACTGGCATAATAATATGTATCCCTAAACGAGAACATGACCCTGCCCTTATTCCTAGCTATCGCCCCATAACACTCCTACCAGTCCTAGGCAAACTCTACGAATCCCTCCTCAAAAATAAAATCCTTTCTATAATTGCAGACCGTATCCCTAAATATCAATTTGGTTTCCTTCCTAAACGCTCTACCAGCCTCCCACTTACTATCCTTACGTCCAATTTACAAACTACCCACCTTGAAGGCAAATCCTCTGCAGCACTCTTCCTTGATATCCGTAAAGCCTTCGATTCCGTATGGCACAAAGGTCTCCTATACAAATGTCACCTCCTTAATATCCCACCCCATCTTATACATATCCTAAAATCATTTTTGTTTAATAGATCATCCCTCAAAGTAAAAATTAACAACTCCTATTCCTCCGCATTCACACCTGAACAAGGGGTTCCACAAGGTTCCCCTCTATCCCCACTCCTTTACAACATCTTTTGTTCCGACATATATAACCCCGATCCAAAATACTTCAATATCTTCAAATATATCCTACAATTTGCTGATGATACCGCCCTTATATCCCATGCTCCCACCCTATCCAAAGCCCTGCAAACCTTACAAGAGCTCATCGATACCCTCGAACTTTGGTTCGCCAAATGGAGAATCAAAATTAACCCTCGAAAGTCCGAGCTCCTTATTCCCTATCACAAAACCACTAATTACCCATATATCATTTCTATTTCACAGAACCCTATATATCCTTCCTCGCACATCAAATACCTTGGATTTAGTTTCGACACAAAGCTTAAATTCAAGAAACATGCCTGCCTCATTAAAAATAAAATAACAACCCGAGCAAAACTTTTCAGAAACCTAACCTACAAGCAGGCATGTATAAACATTAAAACAGCAGCTTTAATTTATAAAATGATCTGTCGCCCCCTAATTGATTATGCATCCATCCTATTTTCCACAGTCCAGAATCCCACACTACACCATATCCAGGTCAGCGAGCGAGCCTCCCTTAGGACCCTTATCAAACTCCAACATCCCTTAAACCCACTACACAATCCCTCAAACCAACTCCTTTACGATACTACCCTGATAATCCCCATAGAAGAACGTCTTCAATCTCTTGCTGAGAAATTCTCCAAAAATCCCTTTAATTACCAAATCCTATCCCTATATTGTTTCCACAGAAACCCCACAATTCCTCCAAAATATAAAAGTCCCCCATCAACAATTTTCGAACTCATTCTATCACATCATCCATTTACATACTGACTGACTGACATTCGACATAAATGACTAACCTTGGCAGAAAGACCTCTGGTCGATAGCCAATTAACAATGACAGTTACATAACCACTTTACCACTTATTGTACGTTTAATTTAA